>CM034154.1:622736115-622943779 GCA_019776745.2 Taxus chinensis | reverse complement strand
TCATGTGGATTGGACTTTCATGTTGTCTTGTCAAAAGAAAAATAAATTGTCTTTGATAAGTGTGAACGTTTCCGTGCTGACCTTGGTGGTCTTCCCCGTAACAAATGATTCCAAGTTTGATTGTAACCTTGTGACGACATGTTGTGTCGTGTTGAGTCAAAGCAAGTCAAAAAAAAGTTATCCTGTATTTCACTGTGTTGTTCTTGTGTTGGTAATTTTGGTGTGCTACACCACCAATGTTGTGTGTGAGTCTTTCATTGGTTATTGATGAGAGGAATTGATTTCCCTCCTTCTTCTTTTCTCTTCGACCTCTAGTTTCATGTTGCTAGCTCATTGGGATGTGATCATGAAGCTCAAAAAAACCCCTCCAAAAATTGGACGTTGCATACAAGTGATAGTACATCCTTGAAAATTTTAATTTTTTTCATTGATGACTAAATGAGGCTCAAAGGGGTTGCAAAAATATCCAAAAGTATACATAACCTTGAAAACGGAGATGCCCACAAGATGGCCAAAAAAACGAGGGTATTTTCCAAACTTGGTATTTGTCAACGAAATTAGAACTAATGTGATGGAGATGAAAAATAAGCACTTCTAAAAAAATAATGGAATTTGATTTCAATTTATTGTGAAAATGTTATTAAGGTTTCAATTTTCCATAAAACAACCCAATTTAATTAAAATGGGCTCAATGATTAAATACTTTCTCAATATTGAGATCAAATTTATCATGTGACCACTCGTTGGAACTGGAGGAATTGAAGATTCCAAAAATATAAATGGCCCAATGAACTGGCACCACAAAAGTATTAATTTGGCCAAAAATGTATTAATTGCTCTCAAAATGCAATTATTTAAGAAAAAATAGACAAATTAAAATTTTAAAAATAGAGTATTGCAAACATTAAATATTTATCCAATCAAAAATGGTTATGTATGAGGCAATGTTTTATGGAAATAAGTCATGAATTTGACATAACGTGCACGCATGTACAAATTTTTTGAGTTCTCCAACTAATTTGATTTGCATGGAAGGATATACGAGTGTTTAATGCATATGGAATTGAGGATGATGTTCTAACAATTCACAGCAGATGTATGTGGCAGAAAAGATAAAATGTCAACAGAGCTCATTGGTGGATAATAGTAAATATATGCATGAAAATTAGACTGCACAATGAGCTTTCCTCTTCCAAAACAAATTCCTTAGATTGGAATGACATTTTGTATTTTGAAAACATTCAGTGTGGAGGCGCATCACACATAATGGACATATACAAATTGAAAGAGATGAAATTCTTGGATACCAACAAAACAATAATGAAAATTGTTGTCAATAACAATATCCACCGAAAGAGTTTTGAATTCCTTTGTTATAAACACACTTTGGTGCATAGAATTGCATTTCTTTTCTTTAAGCACGTCGCCTTCTCCTGATTTAAATAGCTACAATGATCATGAATTGTGAATATGTCATGATGAAAAATATTTTAAGAGACTATACATGAGTGGGGAATGAGCCATATGAAATATTGAGCTTAATTAATATTGATAAACACATCTAATTATATGATAATCTAAAAAAAAATTCTTATATGGAATTTAATCAAATCCGAAACCAAATATTTTGGTATAGAAATTTACAAAGCTTAAACAAAGTAATAACAAACTCTCATATTATTCATCCAGGATGGATTACCTATTTTACATGAAATATTAATCCTACAAAATAAGGGAGCTCAAAACAAATAAATAATAATTATAACAATCACTCATTGAGATCATAAGAATAATCAAATATTATAGGATACAATGGAAATCAAAATATGTAGTGCTTAGGTTACACCACCCATCCATGTGTATGTTTTTTGTCTAGCATTATTAATCCCTATGTAGACCCTACAAAATGGAGGGTAAATATTGTAGTCATTTTGGTATTAGTTAGATTTTTTTTGCAACCAATCATAAACAAAAATGTTTTCATTTATATTATCCTTTATAATGTTTAAATATCATAATTTTAATTTAATAAAATACTCAAAAGTTGATTTTTCTATTTTTCTATTAAAAAAATCTATTTATTCTAATAATTTTTTTTTTTGACAATTTTGAATTAGAAAAATAATATTTTGACACTTGTAAAGGTTTTCATAATAACTTTTGTCCCATGTCCAAGAAAGTTAATGAGTTGCATCATTTTTCCTCATAACATCATACACATTACTTCCCCTCCATGTTATAATAAATGACCTATTTATTCAAAGCTCTTTCATGAAATCAATAAAATATATTTTGAAATCATGGAACTAATACTCATTTTTTTCAATGAATTTATTAGTTCATGCGACATGTCCAAGGATTTTAATATCACGATTTGTCTCTTTTCGTGCACTAAAAGATATACTCACATGATATTATTCTAAGAGGCTTGAAAAATAATCTTTTTCATTTTCATAGCATATTCTAAGGTTTGAATTCTCAAACATTACGTCTATTTTCAAAATCATGAGTCGAGGTTGCTTCAAAGTTTAAATTGATTGAGGCTATTGCAATATTCAATAATTTTAACATAAAATTTAAATATAATGTTTTATTTATAAGAAAATTATGTATTTAATAAGTGATTATTATAGGTGGAGATCACCAAGATGTGTGGTTTGCATCGATATAGGAATACAGAGACATGGTCCATGCCGCTTTATCTTGCAATGAATCAAGATTACAAGAACTACAATTTTGAATTGAGTTTGAAACCAATGTCTCACAAAATATTGAAACTTAGAAAACTGGGGACTTAAAGGTTTGTTTATTCATTGTGATGAGGATGAAATGGGTTGCTAAAACCTAACATTCATTCTAGGGTACTCATAATCAAATTATAATTATAATGTGAATTCAAACTCAAATTTACAATGAGGCGCAAAGCTTGGTTTCGAGCTATGTTAAGCTTGAGACGTTGTGAAGCTCGAGTAGTGGTATCACTAACAATATTTATTATCTAATTCTCCAATACAAGGAAAATGAAACTCAATGTAAAGAAACACACTTTGAACCATAATATAAATTTGTTTTAATGTAATAAAACTCAAATACAAGTACTTAGATGTAATCAACTTCAGAAAAAATGTGCACACAACTTGGGAAAACCCAAGGCCTAATATACTCATTTCCCATACTAATTTTTACTATTATAATATGGATTACTTTTATTTATACACCATTTTTTTCTATGTGAGCACTTATTTGTTCTTTTTTTGAATTATGCAAGCTTTTACTAGGTAATATACTAAACCCTAACTAAATTTTTTTTGCCTCCTCTACTACAAGACAATTTCAAATTTAGAGTGCATTTCATTCATGTTTCAAGACTCCAATCACATCAACTAGTATTAATTTTTCTACAATAAGGTAGGGATTAGTCACATTGTGACCTTGTTTTAGGTAAGCATTTATTTGGCGAACTAGATAATCTCTATACCTTTATTTTAAATCAAATCCTTATTGCAATAAAAGTCCAACATACCTATATATAATGATGGAAATAAGAGAACTACATATATCAACTGATTTTTTTGTTGCTCATGTTAAATACCTCCACATTATAAGCTATAATGATTTTATTGTAACAAGTTTAGAGTATTCACTCAAATATACAGTTTGTATATGTAATTTTATACCAAAACCCAACTCAACACAAGTCTGCAACTCTACATATTATTTTATTTGACCTATAATAACCTCTGATACTTCTACTTCATCTGAAAATAGATGATTAAACTATATGAATGGAAAAATGATTGTAATATTTTTTAATATTCCCACAATTTTATATAATATTCAAAAAAAAAATTGTAGACACTTATCTAATGATGGGATAAAATCTTAAATCAATGGGATTACTCTTCATATTAGACTATCTAGTACGATTTGGAAATTATTAAAATAAAGAAAACTCCCCAATGGAAACTAGTTTGGAAGACAAGGGTTAATGTAAAATATGATATTTGTATTCTTAAATATGCATTGTAGAGGGATTTGGAATTATTATAGAAATCCATATAAGAAAACATGAGAATTTTCTAAAAGCATCAGTTGTTATCAATTTAATGCATATTTATCCAGACAGGCCTATATAACTCAGCACATGCTGATCTTTTCCATAGATTGCTTGATAGGTGAGTTGCAACTCTTTTTTATTCACCGCATGCCATTTGGCAATATTACACAAATTGGATAATTAAAAAATTTAAAAATAAATTAACAAATGTTTGATGCTCTGCCACTTACACCACGCTGTTGCTTTACTAAGTTACTAGTTTTGACTGGCCGTCAAAAAATACATGCATGTAATTAATATTGCATGCCTGACCACTAACTCCACGTCTGGATGAGATTGAGGGTGTCCACGTTGGATTTTAGGATTTTGGGAACATTGAAACATCAAACCGCCAGATATATGGAGTGTAAAAGCCCTTTGGCAATCTGTGTCCATTCTTATTCGTTTCCAGGCTTCTTTGCCTTATGTTCTATCTGGATGTGATTTATAATCAGGTGAAGTGGCCCACAGGCTGTGGAAGTATTGAAATAGAGGGAAGAAGATACAGACTTAGCCAATGCCACTGGCACACCCCCGCTGAGCACATTATTAAAGATAGATGGTATTTATGAACCGTTTGCTTTTTGATGACTCATAGATATCAATGATTTCAATTTCATTATCATTTTAGAGGTAGCTCAGTCGATATCATTATTCTATTTAAGTCATAAATATCAATGATTTCTATTTTATTGATGTTTTAGAAGTAGCTCAATCAAGCTCACAACTGGATAAGGATTTAAGTTTTATTTCAATGCTAACCTCTCAGACAATAATTGAAACATTTGGTCTTGGGTTTGATTGAAATTGTTATGTACCTTTCTCAGTATCGACTTCTGCATTTTTCCATTATGCACGACCTTCACAAAGTCCGGTACCTTTATGCACCAGTAATTACCCAACTATAGTTCATTGGCTCATTTGTGGTGTATTAAAAATGGTATTCCCTATGGTTTAGACCGTACCCATGATGGGAAAGATATGGCAAGATACTGAAATCATACTTCAATATATTGTTGCGACCATTATGATGCCTGACACCGTATTTTGATGATAAAGCAAAAATATTGTGTGAAGAAGATCATTTCAATTCAAGAGCATATCATTGAAACTTGCTTCCTAAGTCGACTTCATATTTCATGCATGTGGTGTTGCTGCGAAAACATCTGTTCACATTTGTCCGTGTATAAATCTATTTCATTATGGGTTGTCAAATGTATATTGTGATTTATAATTTTATTTTTGATTGGATGTGTTGCGTTTTTAATAGATCTTAACTTCCATAATGTTATTAGAGTTTATATGCTAAAGTCACATTCTTATGTTCAATCAGTTCTGTAAAAGGAGGTATCTATATGTGGGCTGGGTATAATATTGCACTTTGTCTATCACCTTTTGAATATAAAAATAATATCTCTTGATTTAGCCCTTTACAATAGGACTGCACTTTGTCTATTACGTG
This sequence comes from Taxus chinensis, assembly GCA_019776745.2. Classification (NCBI taxonomy): domain Eukaryota; kingdom Viridiplantae; phylum Streptophyta; class Pinopsida; order Cupressales; family Taxaceae; genus Taxus; species Taxus chinensis. The sequence continues at coordinate 622,938,221 of CM034154.1, read as the reverse complement.
ATGGCATTATTTTTCTTCTTTCCCATTTGTAAAGTCAATATTATTGTATCTATGGTTTAGAACTAACTAAATTGTTAATATTGTTGGGCGTTTATTCAATCTTAGCTATGTATTTTGTAACGCCTATTAATTTTGAAGCACCAAAATTAAGTCAAATTTAATTAGTCATTTAGGAAAATTACGGGTATTTTTTGTTTTTAAGGTTGCAAAGTCAATATACTTTAATTACGTTTAATTAATTTCTACACATCTATATGGTAGTTAGAACCAATTTATTAATTAAATATTATTATTTATTTTTCAAAATCCATTTCGGAGTTTAAACCTCTTTTAAGGTTTCCATTAACATTTTTTAAAAAAAATTTAAAATGTTGGCTAAATTAATCTCGTTGTTCTATCCATTTAAAATCCTCTTAGGTTTATAAAAGAATCATTTGCTAATTTGATTTAAATTTATTTCCCTTAATGACTTAACATCCATGCCCAACATTTAGTTCTTTACTATACATTGTACTTCTAATTAGTTTAATCCCTTAGATCATTATCTAAAATACCCATGCAAAACATATTTAATATTTAACCCATAATCAAATATCCTTTATTTATTTATTATTCGATGATAAAAAGTTCACAACTTCTTCTACTCCACTAAGTGGCCCCATTGGCTAAATACACATATTTTTTTAATTTAAAATTCAAACCCATAAAAATTCCCATCACTTAAAGTGTTGTAGGGTTAAATCTCTATCATAGGATTGAAATAAGATGGGCCCTTAGATTTTAGGTTTTCCCTAAAATCCCTAAAAATCCTTATGGCTCTTCTTTTCTTTTTGTTTACCCTAATTTCTCATTTACACATTTTTGGATTTGCAAGTTTGGGAGAATGGAGGCCATAGAGGTAAGGGAAAAAACTATGGAGGATTATTTTTTCTTTAGCGTGGTTATACTCACAGTTTTGGGTATATATATTTATACACAAATATGCCCCCTTTTTTAATTACCATGATGATATACACACCTATTTAGGGTTTGTGTACACACACACACACACACACACACACACACACACACACACACACACATGTATGTATATATGTATTTATATATTTCATTTTTATTGATTTTTTTTCAAATTGAAACACCCACATTGAACTGCGACTAAGGGTGTACATACATACATACATACATACATACATACATACATACATATCCGATTGTGTTGGCCACACCGTGAGATAAATTGGGGTTTGTAAATGTTTTGGGGTTTGGGGTGGTTCGACCATGGCCGACCCACTCCCCTTATTATATATGGTGGGGTGGTTCAGCCATAGCCGCCCACCCCCTTGTTTTATTTATCAATAAAAACCCAAATGTGGTGGGGGTTTGGCCCCCACGCAAATCAATGAGTTTTACTTTATTATCCTACCGTCGGCAGTATATATGTGTTTGAAAAAACTAATTTTCACCTTTTTAATGACCAATCACAATAAAGCATATTACATTTTAGGTCATTTGTACATAGTTTTTTTTAAAAATAGGAGTACTAAGTTTATTTTTTTTTTTGGTTTAGAAGAAAAAAATTATTTATTTTCTTCTCTCTCTTTTTTTTTGTGAAATGCTTAGCCCATTCCTTTCACAAAAATTGAAATAAGATGCAACTAATAGTAAGATTTTCTCAAATTTTAAAACAAAGTAGAAAGGAATATGACAATAATATTGAGACGTCAAAAATTTCAAATTTCTTTCTCTTTCAAAAGAAAGAGATTTGGACAATCCATCCCAAATAAGACATTCAAATTTTATAGTAATTCTAGATTTTGTATTTTGAGGACAAGTTCACATTGAAAAAGAGATACAACTTATAAATCTATTTACAATTTTAAGGGAGATACCTTACCAACCAAATGACATTCACAATTCGTTTTATTATTTCTTCTTAAACTAAGTACTTTACAAATTTAATTGATACATTTCATATTTAAAAGGTTCCATAACAATGACATTAACTTAAAATGCATGTTGGAAAATCCTCCCAAAACATGGGATCAACATGTGAAAATTTTATAAAACATCTCTCTCTCTCTCTCTCTAACCATACATTTTTCCAAACCACTATTACAAACAAGTTTTAGATAACACATTTACAAGAGTCCCATTATTACAATACAAATTCAAGATACTCCATACAAGGAGGAAATAAAACTAAAAACTTTTCATGATTCCTCTCTGCTTGGTATCATACACCATCATTCCATGTAAGAAATTACTTTGATATCCTTCATTTTCTTCATCACCAAATCACAACAACAAGGAAGGGGATTTATCAAACACTCACCTACTAACCCTATTTCCATTGAGAAGGAGAAACCTCCCTTCTCATTGGCCCCCGAGCCCCAACAAAAGAGCAATAAGGGACATTAAGCAACCATGAAAACTTCACAAAGGCTTCCACAACACAACAAACACACAAAGAACACTTGATAATACATACAAGAACAAAATATCAAGAATCCATTTATAATTTTCCAACAAAACACAAAGGATTCCAAAATAAGTCCATAGGAGAGGAGAACATGAAGTCATCTCCTTATAACTCCCATGCGCAATGGGGGTCCACCCAAATCATCCAAGTGCAATTTCATATTCACACACAACACCTTTTATCTCCACAATCAAGTATGCAAATTTGATATATAAACCTTTTACCTCCACATAGGTGGAGAAACCCTCCTACACTCCCTCCACAAAATTCTCACATACTCCCTTTTACCTCCACAAAAATGAACTCCACTTCCATCTCCCAACACAACCCTAAGGCCATAATCTACCCAACCCATACAATTCACAAACATGCACCAATTTACAACACATTAATATCACAATGTGAATATAAGAAAAAGTATGCAAGGAATAGACCCTACCTTGCCATATCAAAAGCCTTCAATCTTGAAGCAAAAACCATCCACTTCCAAGACAAAATTCAAAAGCAAGCTCTCAAGCTCCCAAGCATGAATTCCAATCAATTTTCAAAAATCATGTAAGTGTATAATGAAAACAAGTATCCCCAAGAAAGTCAAAATGACTTTAATAAATAGAAAAAATTGAGAGGATGGTGAGATGGCTCTATGTAGGATGCCACATCACCCTTCCTCCAATCCACCTCACCAATTCAACACAAGGACCAAGACTCATAAATGGGTGAGGTGAGGGTATGACAAGTTCCAGTTACACATATAAACATTCACTCCATACTTCTAAGGGACACAATAAATAAGGTAAGGAAATTGGGTGCACCGGTTAGCTAGACAGGAGTCTTCGTTTCAAATTGTTCCTGCATGGGCTGTTGATGACCAAATCCTGGTAGTTGGTGCATTGGACCCTCCTTTTCCTAGGGGGGGGTCGGTTGATGTAGTTAATGAGAAGCTCAAGTTTTTCCTATAGCATGATTTGCTAAAAAATTGATTTATTCCCCTCCTGGGAATGTTGATGTGGGTTAGATGGAGGTCCACCACAAAAAACACGTTGTTACTCATAGCAACTCTAGAGTGGGTGCTTGTGGTAAGTCCTATTTTGTTTTGAGTCAAGTTTTCTTGACTCGTCTCTAGGCCCAACTCTCCACTGGTGTTTGGTGTCTCTAACCACTGGTAGATGTCATTTTTTTTCTCTCCATTGCATTTCTCACATTGTATTTTCTTCTGTAAGGCTCTCGAGAGCCATAATCCTATTTTTTACCCTATCAAATTAAAAACAACAACAAAGAAGGTAAGTAAAAAGGTGACATTAATTGTCTGTTTTTCATTCAAAAACACATCATGAGGGCTAATTTTTCCCCCTTACATGCTAGGTATAATTTGCAGGAATTTTTAAGTGGTATGGGACAAGTTTCACTTGTTCCACAAGCCTCCAAAAGTGGGCTCTAAGCCCAAATTCGAGTTTGGGTGATGGCGAAAAGTACACTTACAAAAATAATATCAAGTCTAATTAAAATCAAGAAAGAAAAAAGGAATATCTAATCCATTTAATTCCCAAATAGGCACATCTAAATTTAACTTTAGTCACATGATTAATTAACTAAACCAAGCACATTAGTTAAGCAATAATAAAGTGAGAATTACATCACAATAAATAACTTACATACACAACTAAATAAATAAAAGAAAAGAAATAAAACACTCATTCAAACCCCTTGGTCACACATGAGATTACCATCCCGTGGAGAACTCCTAATAAACACAAAAAAACACATGACACGAAGTTTTCAAGGTGACCTTGTTGCAAATACCCAATATTCCTCCATTGTTAGTCTCTAAGCCTCTTCTTTTTGTCGTTATATAATTGCTGCAACCAATAAAAATACCCCTTCGGCCTCAAGGCCACATTAAATATATCAAGAGATAAAACACACCTACATATAATCCAACCGTATCATACCTGTACCTATATCATCATCATAAAAATTAGGAATTTCTGTCAATTATTTGTAATCCCAGAACATATCAATTTTGATAAGTCAATACATTAATAAGATCATAAGGTCACTCCAAACATCTAATTGTAATCATCATCATCAAGAATCCAAAACATCAGTATTCAATGAAACAACACTCGATCATCACCTATCACCATCTGCTAGTAGTCCATACCATATATAATATGTATCATAACATACTGAAAATCACAAGTGTTCGTATTTTCTATCAACATGCTAATAGAGATATAATAATAATGTCCATGTCTCTAATCCACAATACTAGATTTCATAGTACCATAAGTGTCGAAGAGGAGTGAGCATTACATCACCCTCTCCTTAGATTTGACTTCCTCCTCGAAGTCATGGAAGAGGTAGGGAAACCAAGCATACAAATAGAAGTCACACCTACCGCATGACTTCTTTACTTTAAAGGAAAAGTGTGTTCCTTGGAACCCCAGTTTGGTCTACCACTATTGTAAAAAGGAAAGGGAGACTTTTAGGTACATAGATTAGATCTCCTCCAAACAAGCTTCCTAGCATTCAAACCTTCAGAATAACCTCTACAAGGTTAACCAAGTTACTACACATAACATTTAAAAAGTAAATTTTCGATGGGAACCTAATGAATGACAACTAAGTTCCAAGAAGAACAGGAAAATTCATGTACATAAGTCATCCACATAGCCACACATGGATACAACTCCCAGGAAATGGAAGAATAATATTTCCAATTAGATTGAATTACACTTCAAGGTTCATTATTTTAGAAAATATTAACAACTACTAATCATGAATTTAAATTTTACACGAAAAACCACACCTTCATATAGAACTAACAATTTTAGAGCCACATAAACGAGTCTTAAAAACAAGGAAGACACTTAATTTTAACAAAAGTGTTTACAAGGATGTAGACTACACATTAGAAGTAATCTATATAATTCGGAAGAATTCACTTAACTTTTCATGACAACACTAAGAAAAATCTAGGCCACGAGGTTTTCATAACTTGAATCTGTACCCAATAACGTAACAAAAAATCACTAATCTTGATTTAGAATGCCCAAATAGTTAGATAAAATTTCCATTTTTGGTGATCCCATACTATCATATTGACACAAAAGATACCATCATATTTATATAACAAAACAAAATTTATTAATTTAATACCTACCCTAGCTCAAAGAATCTTAAAACAAACACAAGATTAATATTATAGCACATAGAGACACTCAAGCGGGCTAGGAGAAAATAGGAAACAAGACAAATCCAAATAACAATTTACTAGAGCATCAAACCAAACATTCTTGTTGACACTTACAAAAATAACTTGTTATCAAAATTTTCCCTTAAAACAAAATTAGACAAACATGACCTTGCACAGAGAAAAAATGAGGGATCGATTCGGCTAGGGGAGATCACATTTCAGTATTGGCCAAACACGTTGAAGAGGGATGAGCACATTACAGAGGAGTTTGGGAAATGTAGAACTTCCAAACTATGAAATTTAGACTTCGCAGGTGGGGTCATTCAGAGTTAGGCCAAAGAGAAATTTGGGGACTCGACGGAAAAAAAATGTGAAAAAGGGGAGTCAAAAGTCTGAAACCCGAAGTGTGAAACCTGGACTTCAGGCTTTCAGGATTTTAGAGGTTTTATGTGCTAAGTGGATAACCTAACCGTGAAACCTAAAAAAACCAAAATTTGAATCAACAGAATCTCGAAACCCAAAACCCTGACAAGGGAAACGGTCAGGAGCCCAAATTCTGAATTTCGGACTTCAGAGTTTAGAATTTCATAACTTTTAACTTGAGCGATGAACAATGTCACGTGATATGGTTTCGAAGTCCGAACTCCAAATTTTGAATTTCAGACTTTGGAGGTTCCACATTTTAGAAATCTCAAGCCAACTTGAGAAATGAATAGTAACCTGAACTCCAAAATAAAAAAGCTGGAAAACCCAAAAACCTGAAAAATCTGAAACCTGAACCTGTGAAATCCCAAATCCTCAAACCCCGATAAGGAAAAAGGTCTGAAACCTAAAGTTCAAATTTTAGAATTTGAATTTTTAGAATTTCAGAACTTTTAACTTGAGCAATGAACAATGTCACATGACATCATTTTAGATTTTGAACTCTGAAGTCTAAATTTCAGATTTCAGAGGTTTGGCATTTCAAAATTCTCACACTGACTTGAGAAATTTACATTAACCTGAACTTCGAAATTAAAATGCCTGAAGTCTTGAATCCCAAAAGTTTGAAATTTTAGATTTCAGAGGTTGCGATGCAATTTGGAGTCTGAAAAGATACAGCCAGCGACTCGCATTTATTACAATATGGCACCCTTATCTTAAGATGGCCATAACTTTTGACTGGGAGCTTGGATTTGCATAAAACTAGACTTTTTGGAAATCTCTTAAGATTGAAATTTTTAGATTTGTAAAAAATCGGAATATGAAAATAATATTGAGAAGACAAATTTTTCATATTTCTTTCTCTTTCAAAATCAAGAGAGTTGGAAAATCCATCCCAAATAAGACATTCAGATTTTATAGTAATTCTAGATTATATTTTGGACAAGTTCACTTTAAAAAAGAGATATGACATATAAATCTATTTACAATTTTAAGGGAGATACATTACCAACCAAATGATATCAGAAATTTCATATTTTTTCTTATACTAAGTAATTTACAAATTTAATCAATATGTTTCATATTTAAAAGGATCCATAACAATGAGATTATCTTAAAATGAAAGTTGAAAAATCCACCCAAAACATGGGATCAACATGCAAAAATTTTACAAAATAGCTCTCTCTCTCTAACCATAAATATTTCCAAACTATTACAAAAAAAGTTTGAGATAACACATTTCTAAGAGTCCCATTTTTACAATACAAATTCAAGATACTCCACACAAGGAGGAAACAAAACTAAAATCATAGCACACTTCCTCTTTTCTTGGTCTCATTCACCATCACTCCATGCAAGACATCACTTTGAGCTCCTTCATTTTATTCATCCCCAATTTACAAAAACAAGGAGGGGGGTGTAGGAAACACTCAATTTAAAATGAGAATGAGAATCCTCCCATATCATTGGCCCCCAATCCCCAACACATGATAAACAAGGGACATTAAGAAACCATGGAAACTTTACAAAGGCTTACAAAACAAAACAAACACACAAGCAACACTTGCACATACATTCAAGAACACAATATCAAGAATGCATTTACAATATTTCAACAAAACACAAAGGCTTCCAAAATAATCGCAAAGAAGATTCATCTGCCTATACCTCCCATGTGGGGTGGGGTTCCACCCAAAGCTTCCAAGTGTACTTTCACATTCACACACAACACCTTTTTTTTCCACAATCAAGTATGCAAATTTGATATATAAACCTTTTACCTCCACATATGTGGAGACCCCTTCCCACACTCCCTCGAAAAATTCCTCACATATTCCCTTTTACCTCCACAAAAATGAACTCCACTTCTCTCTCCCAACACCACCCTAAGGCCAAGATCTACCCAACCCATACAATTCAAAAACATGTACCAATTTATAACACATTAATACCACAATGCAAAAATACTATTAAGTATGCAAGGAATAGACCCTACCATTCCATATCAAAAGCCTTCAATCTTCAAGCCACAACCTTCCACTTCAAAGAAAACATTCAAAAGCAAGCTTCCAAGCTCCCAAGAAAGAAGTCCAAGTAATTTTCCATAAGCATGCAAGTGTATAATGCAAACAAGTAACCCCCAAAACTCCAAAATGACTTCAATAAAGAGAAAAACTGGAGAGGATGGTGAGGTGGCTCCATGTAGGATGCCACATCACTCTTCCTCCAATCCACCTAACCAAGTCAACACAAGGACCAAGACTCATAAATGGGCAAGGTGAGTGTATGAAAAGTTGCACTTACACACACAAACATTTACTCCATACGTCCAATGGACACAATAAAGAATGTAAGTAGAAAGGTGACATTAATTGTCCCTTTTTCATTCAAAAACACATCATGATGGATAATGTTTCCCCCTTACATGCTAGGTATAGTTTACAGGAAGTTTTAACATTTGTGGGACAAGTTTAACTTGTTCCACAAGCCTCAAAAAGTGGGCTCTAAGCCCAAATTCTAGTTTGGGTAATGGGGACAAGTACACTTACAAAAATAAATTCAAATATAATTAAAATCAAGAAACCAATAATGACTATCTAACCCATTTAATGCCCATATAGTCACATCTCAATTTAACTTTAATCTCGTGATTAATTAACTAAACCAAGCACATTACTTAGGCAATAATAAAGTGACAATTACATTACAATAAATAAATCACATCCACGCTTAAATAAATATAATAATGGAAATAAAACACTAATTCAAATCCCTTGGTCACACATGAGATTACTCTCCCTGGGGACCTCCTAACAAACATAACAATACACATGAAACGAAGTTGCCAAGGTGACCTTGTTGCAAATACCCAATATTCCTCCATTGTTAGTCTCCTAGCCCTCTTCTTGTTGTCATGATATAATTTCCTACAACCAATCAAACAATACTACTTCTTCCTCAAGGCCGCATCAAATATATCAAGAGATAAAACACACCTACATATAATCTAACAACATCATACCCATAGTTATATCATCATCATCATCAAAATTAATAATTTCTATCAATCATTTGCAATCCCATAACATCTCAATTTTGATAAACCATTACATCAACAAGATCATAAGGTTAGTCAAAACATCTAATTTTAATCATCATCATCAAGAATCCAAAACGTCAGTATTCAATGAAACAACACTAGATCATCACCTATCATCGTCTGCTAGTAGTCCATACTATCTATAATATGAATCATAACATACTTGATAAACACAAGTGTCCGTACTGTATATCAACATGATAATCAAGATATAATAATAATGCCAATGTCTCTAATAAAAAATACTCAAACTAATAGTAACAGTAGTGTTGAAGAGGAGTGGGCATTACATACTTTTATTTCTATTTATATCTTTTTAGAATCAGTTAGCTCTTCTCTCAGGTAACAAATCTAAACAAATGTTGTTTAAGATGTTTGTTGAGATAACCTAAAATTTGAGTATCAATCAGGGTGTATTTAATAATACCGAAGTCTTTCACCTTTCTTTTTTATAACAAGCAAAAATCATGCTTTTTATCACAATCTAGCCCTTTTCTTGCTTAGATATGAAGTAGATTGTAATTTACCTGTGTCTGACTCAAGGAACAACCATTAGAGTTGGTCTGTAATTAAATATTGCATGTATACCAATATTTCTGGTCTTCATCTTTTAAGGTGAATTTTTGTTGCATGTGTCATGTCTTTAACTCATAGTTGTATGTAATTAAATGTTATTTTTTATTCACAAATAGTACATATATGTAATTATTATATCTATATTTTATTATATTCTAAGATAATTAAATGTTATTTTATGTTCACAAATAGTACATATATGTAATTATAATTTCTATATTTTATTATATTCTAAGATAGATACAAATCATTTACAAATCCCCATTTATTCTTGCATTGCATACACAATTATTATGCTATTTCAGAGAAAATTTATGAGGAAAATAAAAGATTTTATTACAATTTTCATTTTTTGAAAGATGAGATAAAGTAAAGAGAACAAAATAAATCTATTTCTTCCCTATTTATTCCAAGTGGATATCATGGTCTGATTTGTGTTATTTAATCAATGTCTTACATGTCTTGAGAAATGAGATACAATGTTTTTTTACAACATACAAAATAAGATTTTATTTAAAATATTAATAAGGGATTATTTTATCTATTCAATATTTTGTAGCTCCAAAAAACATGAGTTAAAATTTTCCCCTTTTAAGGTATTTTTTATGAATGCATTATCTATATTTTACATGCATTACTTAACACTTTAATTTGGAATCTGTCTAGATAGAGTATTCTTTTCATCTTTACAAAATAAGGAATGTTATTTGATTTGATGATGGATTTGGATTTTAATGGCCTAATCTCATAATTAAAATTGATTTAAATTCCATTATATACTGGGGTTTTATAATTTTAGGCATGCATGCAGGGAAAGTGGTCAGTCCATTCGTCCACTATGCCATAAATCTTAGTATGTGATATTTTGGACAACTGTTTCAAGGCAAGACTCTACGACATCTACTTTAGTGTTATGATATATTTTAGAAAAAATAGATAATTAATTATGTTCAAATGTTCAACCTCGTATAAAGTATTTATTATTTTGTAGGTGTTATTTTTTATTATTGGTAAATGGTGTTTTGGGATGGACCATACCCCAACAATAAGAAGGTTGCAAACTAGATATACAAAAATACACCAGTGATTATTTGACAAAGTGGGGACCACACCCCAGAGAAAAAGGGCCTAAAATCCAAATAAATTATTAAAGAGTAAAAGAAGGGAGCATCGTTCCAAAATAATCAAGAAAAAAACATCCATGCAACACCACAACACTAAAACCACATGAAACTAGTAAAAACAAAAGAACATGTGAGAAATGGAGATCCATTCCGTGTCAAAACCGTTGGTAGATTTAAGTTTGGTGTGCCTTTTCTTTCTCCTATCCACCACCATCCACTCCTCATTTTCTTGTTTCAAAAAGGATTGAAGAACAAATTGAAGAGTCCTGATATAATTGTTACCTTGAAGCAATGGTGTACTATCTTTCATAAATTCAACAATTTGGTTAGAGGAATCTCATGCTATCGCAACAGAGTCTAGAGGATTCAGGTTATGTATCTCCTTCTCTAGATGTTTCGGGAGGGGAGTGGCTGTCCTTGAAGGGCTCTCTTTAACCAAATATGAATAAGAATTGACCATGAGATGTTCAGGAAGGGCGTCCTTCCACCACGCTAGTTTTTTACTTCTCTTACGTCCCGAGTACTCGCAGTCATTCGATAGATGCACCGTTTGAAATCAACACCAACATCTGAAGGATAAATTCTCATAGTCAATCTTCTCCAACCAATGTATGTCACAAATTTATAGAATAATTTATACTGAAATGTCTTGGGAGGGGTTGGGATTTACCAATATTCTGCATAAGTTGTGTGAATCTACTCAGTTGTTTTATGATGCGCCAGAATTAGCAGGAACTTAACAAGGTCATAACTTGAGCTCTGGGTGTCCATTTGAGTCCATGTTTTTTTGAAACCATGTGTTTCGATCTGACAAATGCAGTGGAAATTTTACCTACTAGTTGGGGAAAGTTTTTGACATGTTTTTAGGCCCTAAATCTGCCATCTTGAGACCAAAAATTAGGATTTAAGTTATAGTTTGGTTTTTCCTTCTTTTTGAGCATTAGTTAATTATAGTCTGGTAGTTGCATTATGAGTTAGAAATTTGGAAATTCCTCTAATTTAGGGGTGTAGAATATGTGTGGAAATTTCTATGCCCGTAGGAATAAGCATGCAAACTTACTAAGAAAAGTAGGTTCTAGTAAACTACTAAAAATAGTAATTTCCGCCACCTAGAGTAGATTTAGTCAGAGTTAGCTAAATTTTACTTGGAAAATCGAGTTGGGAGTTTTTTTCCTATTTAGGAAACATTGTAATTCATTATTTGATAACAAAGAAGGATATCTATTTTCTTTTGGAGTTCATATTATTTGCATTATATTTGGTTTGTTCATAATTTGGGTACATTATTTTATCATCTGATTTTTCAAAAGATCCTAAAGTATTGCATATAGAAATAAGACATGAGATATTCAAGAGTTGTAATTGGAGTCTTAGCAATCATATCCAAATAGGGTGGGTATAAAAGGTGTTTCTTACAGGATAAAAAGATAAATACATGGGATTGGACATGAGACCATTTTTACCCCAAACACAATACTCACCATAAATTAAATTTCTTTCTTTAGGGGTTTTGAAGATAGCAATAAAATCAGATTTATCATAGGGATAAATCTCATCAATATTACCTTTAATCATTTCCTTCCATCTTAGAGAATTAGAATTGGGGAGTTGAGATAGCTTAGGCTAGAACTTGTGAAACCTGCAAATGAGGCAACTCTAGGAGAGATTTTCCTCCTCCTTGAGAACCTTTTGTAGTAAATCCTCCTCTATCTTCAGAACAAGAGTCTTTTGCGAGGGTTTTAAAAACTTTTCCACATTTTCAGTGTTATCATTTTCATGTTTGGAAATCAAACCAACAAAGGACTTCGCAGGACCTTCGCTGCTGTCATTCAGAGCATCTATGTAAGTTCTAACACTTCCATGCTCTAGATCATGGCTTCCGATGTTTCCCTGTTTTGAGGGGAAAGGAGAGACACCTTTTTTGGGGTCTATATTTTCATATCCATTTCATAAAATGGGACCCATGTCCAAAAAAATATCACCTAGGTTAGTGGCCATGCCATGCTGGGTCGTGAAGCCCCCATTGTGATCTCCAGCACTTCCAGATATGCTACCGCTACTAATTCACCCTGCAATTTTAGTTTTAGGGCACAAGAGTTTGTCCAACAGGAATTCCATATTAAACATTTCCTAAATGTTATTTTGTGTAGACTGGTTTCATGAAATTTAATTTATTAATATATGTTAAATTCATAGCTTTATCTCATCTTATATTAGATTACATATGTTTATTATAATTTTGATAGAGAATTACTTTTTCCTTTATTCTAATTTAAAAATCCTTATTTAATTATTATTTTAAAAATTTGTTACTTCTAAATATTGGTTTTAATCTTTTCAAATATTTATATGTTACCTATAAAATAAATTTCGTATGCAATTTATTATTTCTCACATAATTTACTATTATGGTTGTCTTGTTGTGATAAAAACCATCCATTTTCTCTATTTCTTAACAAATTGATATAATAAATAAAATATATATATATATTTTTAGATTAGGAAGCTATATTGAGTTTTGAGGGGACCTAAAAACTAGTAATTACAAGCAGAGGAAATATATATCAATGAGGAACAAAAGAAGAAGTCTCTACCAGTGGCTAAGTGAGACCATCAAAGAACTAACACTAAAGAAAAATCCAAAAAAACAACTCATCTCTGAGGATCCTTCCCACAGGATATTAAATTCATTTTTAAGGGAGTCACACTTTTTTTTTTCTTCCCTACAGTATTCCAAACTTCATCATTGTTTGGATTTACATTTTACTTGTGAACCAGAATGATGATTTTGAAATTCTCCTTTTAATCACAAGGTTTAGTCTCCAGAGGAGTGGAATTTATATCCAAAGTAGGAGAAAGTGACCACGCTTGTCTAACAAGATTAGGAAGGGAGCACTCAACAATTGTCGGAGTCCTCTAAAATGCTATCCGGTTAGAAAAACAGGTGACAAGGCTCAGAATCATTTGACCATGAAGATATACTTTTCCTCCCATTCTTCCTGTTGGCCAACATACAATTAGTAGAAATATGTTCCAATGCAAAACAAATTTTACATCTAAAAGGTAAGCCTTCATAATCAAGAGGTTGGGTCCAGGACCTATTTTGAACTTCTAGTTTAATTATAGGAGGTAGGCTTTTAGAGGTATCAATATAAACCGGGATGCATGAATAGGATGTATCTATGAAATATGTGGTTTGGTCATCTATACTCAAGATATTTCCCAGCACATTTTCGATGGAGGAAAGACAATCTTAGCCCTAGAATTACATGGTAAGTGCGGTAATATAATCCATACTTATTTGTAGGAAAGTGTCTTAGTAGATGGATTAAAGGAGTGGAACCGGGGCTTCATGACTAGTTAGTGGGATTGGCATGCCCAAATATCATCAACTATGGTTTCCTTATCGACTATGGAAGTAAAAACAACAATAAATAAATGCTTAACGTAGGGGTAGATATCTAACTTGCCTTCTAGAAGAGGAATCCAATGCTTTTAAATCCATTTATGAATGGTAGTAAGGTGGGACACTAGCCACTAAATTTGCAGATCATGGCATGTTCTTGAAGGAAGTTTTCATATTTAAGCACATCATCCCCAAAGGTGGCAAAAGGGATATTAGTATAACAAACCATGGGAGTTGGTTTACCAATCCATCTTTGTAGCTCCTCTTTTAAGGAAACACCATGGTAACCCTTTGATTTAGTTTCCCCCATCATAGTTGTATTAGCATATTTAGGAGGCATCCGGGTAGGCAAAAAATAATTCCCCAAACCCCCACAGACTCTATATGAAGAATCACGAATGTAGATGTCAAACTAAATCCCTATAAACTCAACACCCAAAGTAGGGGAGGAGTGTATAATTAAAACACATGAGACCTTCCCATTGACAAAATATTGATTTAATTCATGGATCACACTCATTTCAAGGAAAAAACTTATACCTACAACAATATGAGAGGCGGGGATAGATCTGCCACCTCCCAGCCCATTCATCAAACTTCCACTAGAAAAAACCCCATTATGGACTCCATTCAAAGAAACATCACCCAAAAGTGTTAGAGGAAAATATGGTCTTGGCAAGAGGGAATGGAAGATCACTACTATCATCCTCCCTGAGTATGCTTCGAATGAAATAGATTCATGTTCCTCCCACACCATCATCCTTCTTATAAAACACCTACACAATTTTTCCGCTACATGGGGAAGAGTTCTAAATAATACCCCCACCAGCACCAAATTCGTTGCCTCTTTGAATAGAGTCATCATCGCTACCCCCCAATGCCTTAAAGTCAAAATTTGCAAAAGTCGTAGGAATTTGCTTAGGGTTCACAAGTTTAGGGATCATCATATTAATCTTATCATATTGAGAAAAATAAAGTTATATGTATTGATAAAAATAATTTCAAATTAATTCATTAAATAAAGTTAACAATTTATTTTGAATATGGAAAATAATTTATTTATGAAAGGTGCATTTATTAATGTGAAAATCTATAATTATTTAAAAATATGGCAAAGCAATTTCAATATCTTCATTGATTTTTTTAAATACATATATTATACAAAACTATTTTTGAAACAAAAAAGAGCTTACACAATCCCTATATTGTCTATTTTCTTATTAAAAATCAAAGACTCAATTAGGAAAAAAAAATACACCTTAATTTTAAAGAAATGGCCATAAATAAAATCATCACCAACCACTGCCTCCTATACTTAATCCTCTTTACCAATTTGTTCTTTTACAAATTGTATTTGTGAGTGGTAAGGATTTAATATTTGTTATTTTCCCATTTAAATGAAAAAACTAAATCTATAATGATGAAAAAAAATCACAAAAATTGTTAATGTAAAGTCTTACATCTAATTCGAGACCTCTTTTTGACTAAATAAAATGTCAAATTATTATAAGTTAATCTAATATTAAGAACAACAATAAATAACAAATAAATCAAGAAAGAAAATGACCCAAGAAATCTAAGCTATGAAAATATGAAACCCTAAAGGGAAAGAAGGGTTAGAAAGAGCTTAGCTGATCAGATGACTATTCATAACTATGTCAGAGTGATGACTAGATAAACAAAATGCAGGAATAAAGACACATAAGCTATAGAAAACATATATCTGGAGCAGTGGGATGGATTGAGATTCCTGGAGAAAGAATAGGGTGCCTTGGGCACTCTGGTCTGTGAAAAATATTTGCAACCTTCCTTTGAGGTGTTGTAGAATGACTGTCTACCTTCAATTTCTATCCTAATGATGTTGTTCAACTATACTCTATGTTGTTAATAATCAACGATGAAGGAAATACCTACAAAACCACAAACCAAACATCAAACTCATAAAAAACAAATATGCATATGAAGGGGTCAGACTATCCAAAGTGGCCACAATGGTGGAATTACTAGCTAAGCATTGTACTACATCTTAGACCCAATGTAGTTCTTTGTGTGTGTGTGTATAAACATACCCTAGATGCTCTTGTGCCAGTTGCACTTTGTGAAAGTAGCAAGAAATAAATATGTATAGAAATTTAATAAAATGGTGGATGGATTAGAATAAAATTTCTTCCTATGTAGTGCGGTGCAAATGAACTTGGCTTGTGCATTGTGATGGAGCTAGATGGATGCAAATGGAGGATTTGGTGGATGTAACCTTAAGTGATGATAGTAGTGCTTAGTCTATCATTATAGTCTCATAACTTTATAATTATATGGTTCTCTTGTTCTAATTTCATAATTAACCATGAAGAGATTGACCACTAAAAGGATAGAAAGCCCAAATGGCTAGAAAGTGCCCTAAAAGTAGCGGGAAATTGTAAAAAGGCTCAGGACACCTCAAATGGGACCAAGGCACCTGGGGTGCCCTAGTACAGGGCTGGGTTCCCTAGTTAGAGATAAAACGATTGCAAATCAAAAAACAAAGTAGGCGAGTATATGCGATAGTGACAACAATAAATAAAGAAAAATGGTTAAAGGACATGGGTTAATTAGTAATTTCACCACTCAAAAAACCATATGAATAGTAGTATGAGACCAGGATTAGATAATTTCTAAAGTGTATGATTTTGTGTCTACATTTTTCTCAAGTTTATGTTGGTGAGAAGAACACTCGGTAACATAAAGTAGATAGAGATGTGTACCTGATATCCATGTAGAGTGATGTAGAAAGCATGCCAAAGGACTAGAAAAATCATTGAGTGAAAAAAATATGGAGCATTACGACTAAATATGCGAAAGAGAAAAATGTGATGAGAGTGAACCCAGGGTGGAAAACCGTGTCTAGTTGTCGATGTGTGTAATGTACCTACATGTTAGTATGTGGTACGAACTACTAAATTACATTGTTATTGTTTGTTGACAGCTTTGTTGTAGTTTCTTGTTGTTATTTTTGACGTATTTATTTTCATATAGATGGACCCACGAAAGGAGAAGACAATTAAGTAGTCAAATATGAATGTATATGTAAAAATCACATGTATATAGTAAAAAGAATTGTAAATGGAAGTATGAAAAATTAAAACAACATGTGTAATTTATATGTAATGAGAGAAAAGGGTGTAGAGAGCATATCCTATACTGAGAGTTTTTTGGGTGATATCATGCCACCCTCACCCAATAAGTGTAGGGAGAAAGCTGCATTATTCTCCAACCTATAATTGCTTCCATGAAGATGTGTGAAGAGATCTTTGTATTGCCAGGTTTTCTGGGCTATCCATTGTATCCTCTAACCTGTAACTTCTCCCCAGAATTATAAGGATAATATGCCCTGTAAAATCCACTATGAATGGGGTTCATATATTGGTATGAACCAACTCGCTGTATAACCCACAATGTTAAGAACAAAAAACTGAACTGAAATGTACCGTTAGAAAGAAATGAATAGTTTGTAAAACCCCAAATGATGCCCCCTATTTAGGGGTGCATGTGATGTCCCAGATAGGAGGATACAACCCCAAAAGAGGACCAACTACATAAACCATGCCCTGCAGAGGGAAGGGAATGTTCTTGGTAGAAACCAAGACAAACACAAGCAAGTGGCAAGAAACAAGTGTTAGTACGAACAAACATGTATGTAAAAGACAAGTGTAAGCTACCAAATAAAGTAAAATCTAGAAATCCATTAAACACGTAAGAAGATAAATCATGGAATTTAAAAGTGGGTTGCAAACATGGGACACCAATCATGATGGCATAAAACACTCAAGGCTACAATGGCCACATACAACAAACAAGTTTGCACACCAAACATAAGATTAGGATAGCATACAATATAAAATAAGAGACAAACAATAGGAGACAAACCAAATAGATAGCCATGGAAGAAAATAATCTTGCAAACATATGTCAAAAGCATGCATAAACAAGTGATGTAAAGTCATGAGTACAGAATGAAACAATAACACCTATACGAGATGAATGTGGATGCCCCCAATGACCGTTGTAGGATTGGTAGGAGGATATCATCCATGCAGCATGTAGGAGACCTGTATCTATGATCAAAACTATATAAGGGCATGAACATGCATCTGTGTATGTTAAAGGTAATTACATAAAAGAGATCTAGCTAGTATCTGTAATAATTGAACATGAATAGGCAAATGTAAGCAAGAGTAAAATCAACCAAGATATACAACATATTGTGGATGGATGGAATGGAATGCAAGATGGACGATAGGATCCACGTGCCTCCAAGTGAATGGAAATATATGCAATGAGGTACATTTAGTATGCCTCCTTATTAGTTAAGAATGAACAAAAAATGAGAGTGCGTCATTGGGAAATTATCAAACTATGTGTTTTGTGTAGTGCGTTGTGATGAGTGTGTATGTGTGTTGATGATATGTGACCTAGAGATGATGTGAGTGATGATGTAGATGAAATCGTATATCACAATGACACAATTATAGGGAGTGGTGATGTATCTTAAATCATGTAGCACTACAAGATGATGGAATAGGTGACCATTTAGCCTATAGCATATGTCACTAACCTAGTAAAGTCACATAATATAAGATTGAGTGATGAACTTATGTGTATGATAAGGTCCATTTTATTGGTAAAACCTTGGGAGTCGAGTATAGATAGAGGAACTAGATTGTTTCATAGGGTAGTGTTTTATAATATATAATTTTTGATTCTATTTAATTTTAGATTATATTTATTATTTTAAATTTTAGATAATTTTTATTAAATATTAAAAGTAGAGATTTTTTTTTGAATTTTTTCCATATTTGTAAGTGGAGAATGATGAGATCTAAGTTGTGTATCCTTAACCCTAGTGAAGGCCTACGAACTAGTGTTGGCAATGAAGGTGACATTTTGAATACAGGCACCAGATCCATATGTGGCAACAATATTCCCAACAGAGGAGGCTTAGGAGGGTTGCCTTCTATTCACACTACCCCTGCTACAAATAGAGGATTGGTGGGGGGTGCGGTTAAGGGTGAAAGCGGAACTAAGGACATAAATGTTAGGATTAGTGATAGAGCGGGTTATGAGAAACAAAGAAAAGGAAATGACCCTAAGGAAAATTCCAAGTCCTTTGCATCCGTTGTTTCAGGGATTGATAAAGGAGATAAAGGGGAGAGAAAATACCTCAAACCCTAAACTAAAATCCTTTTTCTTAAGATTGAAGAGGATATTCTTATTCAAGTTCTAGGATAGAAGGAGGAATATGGAAAACACAACCTCTTTTCTTCATTAAACCATTTATATCTGAAGCTTTATATGTTACATGAATGGATCTCAAAAAAATGGAGCTCCCAAATTTAAGGGAGTGTTGAACTTTACCCCTGTTCGAAAGCATTTAGTATTTTTGTTTTTTAATCTTTTGAAGATAGGGATGTTAGCAATAAAAAATATTAGGCATGGGGTGATTATGGTATTATGAAAAAACCCTGGTACCCATTATTCTATCAGTTAAAGGATTCATTAGATTGGATGCCTGTTTTGGTTAGCCTTTTAGGTCTACCCTTGTAAATTTTGTCTGAATCGTGTCTTCCAGATATTGGTAACACATTAGGATCTCAAGTAACATAAGATGAATAATCCACTCAATTTTTATATCCCTCTTATTCCAATATATCTGTAGATATGTATTTTCCCCTTGATTTCCCTAATAAGATTTATATGTAAATTGGAGAAAGGGATTCGACTCAAATACTTAATTATGAAATATTGTCCTTTCATTTCCATAGATGTTTCCAAACATGAAATTTTATAGAAGAGTGTGTGTAACACAAACATACAAGTAGAGAAAACTCATCTTGGTGGAAGGATTCTCTTCCTTCTCACCGTATCATTGAAACTCCTTCAGTATGTAAGGATAATTCATCTTCTGAAAAGAGCACCTTGTGGGTTTAATCTACGCTAGTGGTTGAGATATATTCTCAGGTGCCTCATCATGGTTTTCATTCTTTAAAGGAAAATCCAAAGGTTTTAGTGGGGTTGGTTAAGGAGAGGGAACCTTCTTCTCCTAACTAGTTGTTGTTTAGGCATATTTCTTCTCTGGATGTTCTTCTCCCATGTTGACATGATGATGATGATTCTAATAAGGGGGAATAACCAGTCCTACATAGTAAGAAAAGAAATTCTTCAAAGCATATTTTAGTTCTAACACATAATTTTAGCATCTCATCCCTCTTCTTTGGACATATTTTTGTTCATGTTCTGGGTTTTTTTCCCCTTTTCTGTTTGTTTACAGAGTCAATTTTTTTTTTGGCTCTCTAATGTATGTTTTTTAGATCACTGTGAGATTCATTGTAATATATTTCTTGTAATGGTCGGTGGATCCTTTCCAACAATTATCAATAAAAAAATATTAAATATAATTATAATTATTATTATTTATAATTATATTTAATTTTAAAAAACTAACATTCTAAAACTTTAACATTCCTATCATCCTATTAATAACACCAACGGTTCTATAGCTAGTTATATATGAATTCATAAGTGTATACACCCAAATAACCCTAGCGTTAACCAAGGCATTCAAGTGCAACTCTGTAGGAAAAACCAAGGATTGTATTAACATTATGGATACCTTCCACTATTATATCTGAATCTTATGTTAAGGGGGAGATTAAATTAATATTGTTAATAAGTTAAAAATAAAACTTACCCAAGTGAAAAGATTTGCAGAAAAAGGAATTCAGATCTATAGATGTCTAAAATAGACAAAAAAAAATGGTCTAAAATTAAGAAAATGGTGTCTAGTTTCTACAAGATTAGAGACAAGGACAAATTCTACTCAATGATGGATAAAAGGAAGACAATTAATGATAGAAGTATGTATATTTGGGAGTATAACAATTGAAAATCTATCCCTTTTTATATTAATCATTATTTTTGTTAGGCTTAGGTGTAAATATTATTTCTTAGTGTTAAGAATTGAGGGTTATTGTTTCAGTCAAATATAGTGCTAACTATAAATTTAATGGAATATAAATTAGAACGAAACATACCACACACACCACACACACACACCACACACACATAGATATATACACATACAACACATATATATAATATACATACATAGAGAATATAATATATATACATACAGATATATATCTAACAGTATTATATTATATATAGACATACATATATATATCTACTAGATAGAATATTATATATGATAGATTTATATATATATAATATGTTGTTAAATTCCCATCAAGACTGCAAACTACATTGTCAACATCCATTGCCATGTTTCCTCCACATTCTCTACCGCATCACACACATAGTCTCCCTACGAGTTTAACTTTAAAAATATTGAAATGGAATTCATAGTAACATACATTATTACTTTTAGGAAGTAACATAACCTTATACATGTAGTCATGGAAAGTTTTATCACCATGTGTCATATATGTATGCTAGATATACTATAATATTCACCCTTCTAGGAATTATCAATGATTCAGACAACATTTTGTGTAAAAAATGGATTTTGTATCTTTTCTTACCATTTTATGATGTAATTGAATGTCACAATGAATACATCTTTCATTAGTTTTTGTAGTTCTGAAATAGGTAATAATAGAATTTTGTAAAGTAACGTTCCTATGAAAACAATACAATCCTCTTATGAATTCACTTATGTGTTCAAACTACACTGTACAATGGCCATGCAAGGAATGTATCATTCAGGTGAACCAAATCCAGGCTTTCATAGGTACAATGGAACAAGAATAACATACTATTCACAGATTTAAAAATCTATTCACATATTAATGTATGAATCTTTGTTCAAAATGGATTTATTCCTTCAAGTACATCGATACACTGCACACACATAATGTATGTGTGTGTAAATATTCCATGTATACATGTGCTAGTGTCCAACATGTGCACACACACATGTTATATACATACTATTTCTCATACATGCATGCATACATACATGTCATATGTACATAGATACATACATGAAATGATGCATATCACATAAATATCAATCTATGAACCTACTAGGTCTCGACTTAAATATTATATTATCTAATAATAAAACGTTAAATTATAGGGGCTCAAGTATTAAGAAAATAGACCATATTAACCAACTTACTACTCTAGCCCTACCGTTGATGGTGACCATGGATACTACATCTAGTTTCTCTTAGTCAATGGCATACATGTACTATATTCAAAATAACATACAGTTATAGTATCCATCCTATAATGATGTACTATTGTAAGCACCTTATCTTATACAAGTACCAAGTAGTATGTGTGTATTTCTCCCATCATATAGTAGTATGTAGGAGAAATTACATGGCACTAATTTACAACCACCACTAATACACATTTCATAATAGTATTGAATTACTCACCTTTTTAATATACCAGACAACAACATCACTATGTATACACATCTCTTATATTCATATCAAGTATGTAGTATATACACACAATGATGTAATAATGTTTGTCTCACAACTAGTTAACCCAACCGTGTTAAGGAAATTTTCCAAAATTTCACCCAGTAGAGAATTATTTAAGGGTTTGCAGCTGAAGGACTACTATGTATCTATATTCTAAGTTCCAATAGTCATTCACATTTTATACAATGCAATCATTTTCGGTATGGGTTCATAACAATATACCCTGAAATTGCTTGATATACAAGAAGATGAGTCAAATTGGATATTGTACATTATGAATAACAATAAAGTTCTCATTTAGGATGATGGAGACAATAATATCTAGGTTACTATCTTAAGAACTGAGTCTTTTATTATGCAATGTATGACCATAAACATAGTTTTAGTCAAGACCTAAGTGCTATTCATAAAATCCTAACCTACTAAATATGTAGCCCCAATACGATTCAACATTTGCAGAATGGAATGACAACTTCATAATGTGTTAATTTCTTGTCACTGTATAAATAAGTATTGATATATATTTAAATCACTCACTATCTTGTACTAACTTCAGTTTGTAATCATTTGCTACAAAGTGGACCATCTAGAAACTAGTATTACCCATCATCTATTAACAAACCCAAAAGAAAAAATTTTAGTTTCAATGGTTGGGCCGAACACCCAAAGTGTTTATACCCAGCTCACCTGAACTCAATCCAAGTGATCACTACATCATTTCATTATGGAAATAAAACTTGCATGTAGTTTCACATATGTGCTTATGCAAGTGTAAACCATAGAAAATATTTACCATTCACATCTTCCCACTCAATGTCTAATTGAAATTAACACTAATTAGCTAAGCTAATATTTACGTACATTAGAATGTCTTAGCCTGTAATGAGGCTAGTTGACATGTGAAATACAACCAATCTTCATGAAGGTTTCCCAATTATTTTTGATTTAAAACCTTGAGGGATTCTTGAATCCATAACACTTTCCTTATCCCGATTAAAAGATTCTATGAAGTCCTCAGTATAATTTAATACATTAACTCCTAAGTGGGTTTGCACATCTATTTAAGCTGAATACAACTTCAGACATATATAACCATTGATTTTACTATATAATCTATATATGCATATTTAAGTTTAAGCTTTTGGAATGAAATTTGTAATCGCCCAGGGGTCTTGTAAGAGTATTTCATGAATTATAAAGTGATCACATGCTGACTAATTTTATTCATATCCCTATAAGTGAAATATTCAAATAAGGGATAAATGTAATCTATTAGATGAAATGACCCAAAAGGTTATCTCAATTTATTCCAACTTACTCACCAACCTAGGTAGTGCCCGACTTGAAACCAATATACCCATAAAATTATTTAAATGCATTCAAATGAAAATGTCCACAACATCCTAAAAATGTTATACATTCTTGGGATTCAGACCAAGCCTATAAAGCCCTAAAGGATAAAAATTTGCACAAAAGTCATTAATATTTTCTTAATCTCTTTTTCTGATAATATTCCTATAAGTTGTTGCATGAGATTTGCATGTTATGAAGAATAGTAATGGAAGCTTGAAGCATACTTTAACAACCTAAAATGACCACAGATAATAACTGTCAGTGAAATATAGGATAATATTTATTTCTTTGTACTTGCTTGACAAACTAACCTCCACACAAATTATCTTTGCACCAAGGACGCAACTAACACTGTGAACAACTTCCAGAACTCCAAGAATGCCATATATAGGTAGCATGGAAATTAAATCACCTAATCACAGGACATATCCCCTCTTTTAAGATGCCTTTTGAAATGAATAATAGTAGTTGCACAACTAAAATCCAAGCTATGCGAGTTAGGGGGTCCATAGCACTTATAAGTCAATTCATTGAGCAAATGTTAAACAATAACAAATGAACTTGCAATCCATAGCTTGCATGTCCAAATTGGCCCAAAAGAGATGAAACCCTAATAACATCAAGCTCCAAGTAAAGATTATTCCTTTGACATTGAATAATTGCATCTTCCATGAAGATGCATCGAGGTCTATTCATGACATTTATATCGTTACATTAATTCCAGCCTGTATTATTTAAGCAAAACATTAGGTATTTAAATTCCTCAAGAAGCCATTCCTCACCAGTAAGGCACATCAATATTCCCATTCCAATTTTCACTGAGTGCAAAGTACAATCACTGGTTTTATTTCAATTAAACACACTTAAGCACCCATTGATACAAGGTGCCTTGAAACCAAGTATTTATCGTCATCAAGGTCGAGATTGAAACATCTTTAGGACCTCATTAGTTATTGCCAGTATTTAATTGAAGCTAGGGCTCTTTACCAGAATGAGTATCAACAACCATCTTAATGATAGCTTCGCTAAAAGTATTAACAAGGAGTCCAAAAATTTACTTTCCATCAATGGCGGTTATAAACTATAGGATCATTGAGGTATCCAATTTGTTTTCTCTAACATTATTAAATCTTATCATGTTCTTCAAACAACTAACAATTCATTTCACCTTATGGTCATTTTACATTATATTTCACCATATTAAAAGGAAATAATGTAATCATTTTTATCTTTTGAGGAACCAGGGTTATCATGTTTCTAACAGTTTACCTGCAGTAGTCTAGGCACCCACTTGATTACTTAATAGAATGATCATATGCACTCAATACCCTTTTTTTTTTTTAATATTGGCAAATAGTTTTTTGAAAGGGACTATACCCTTGAATACAAAATAAGGCCTTTAAGCCGGAATAAGAGTGAGAAGCATAGCAGGACTAAACAAGTCCAAGTAGTACAATGAAATTCAACCGTAGCCCAGAAACAGCTACACAAGCGAGACTTAACAGCAAAACAACAGCAAAAAAACAGTAAGATAGCCAAGAAACAGTAAGAATAACAAAAGAGAGCAGTAGAAGCATGCAGGACTACTTCTTGGCTGCTTGATCAACACTGATCTTGACTTTTTTCCAAGCATGAAACATACCCAAAGCGGTCATGTGGGTAGCATCCGTCTTATCGAGCTCCTCGATGGTCCTTTTGCTCTCTTTTTCATTGCCCCAAAGTGCAGCCGGGACACCGCTGAGGTTGGAAACACTTTTGGCATGTCCCACGATGAACTCCTCAATGGCCCTAAATGCAGCAATGTTGTAATCATGCCTAGTCTTAGCCTTCCCAAGGCGGGAGTCCAAGGAGGTCAGTTTTTTGTATATGTCTTCAAGCTGGCTATTGCCAATGCTCCCTTCTCCCTCAATGCTTTTTTTGCCTTTTTGCTTAGCAAGGTTTTTTACCTCATCCTTCAGCAATTTAATCTCAGCCTCTAAGGCCTCCAATCTCTCTAGAAGGGTTATCCGTCTGGTGCTTCGCCTAGGGACTGGCACTACTTATGTTCAGCAGATCACGAGCAATGTCATCCAAGAGGTTCATCCCCCTGCAGCAAGTAGACTCAAGGTTGAGTCTCCTAGAAGCCCTGGTGAATGGACGTTTAGAGGAAGAGGCGAGGTGGGTGGCAGGAGGAGCAGCAGGAGGAATAGAAGGAGAAGCCCTGGTGACCCCTACGTTACTTTATTTGAATACAACTTTTAATTTAACTTCCATAAGTATTAAACAATCCCATGTTAGTTTACTTATGGCACTTTATTACTAAGTCATGTCAAGGTTTAACTCAAAATCTATTCTCAAGGCAAGGTTGTAGGAACACTCATTTACAAGAACAAAACAAGATTACATCATTTCTTAAAATACTGATACTCCAACAAAGTCACTCAACAACAATAACCAAATTTTCTTATAATTTCAATGATGGTCAAACAATGCAAGGTTTCCAAAGTTCAGATGACAAAGACCACAATACTTTATACTAAGACATTAATCCTCTTTTAAACTTTCCACTGGACGTTAACAATAGTTAAACAACATAAAAAGGTTTCGAGCAAAGGATCTTCTCAACTGAGGTTGATGACAAAAGTCTACAAATCTATCATTCATCTACACGCAAAATCCATCTGCAGCAAATTTTCTACAAGAGTCAGTTCACGAGAACTGAGCAAGATAAGGCTACACAAAACCACCATAACTATTATCTAAGAATATCATGGAAAGAAGCACTTTATTACAAGAATTTGGGTTAAACCTCTAAAAACTATCAATACTTCAAGTTATAATAAGTTTCCACCATGCTAAACAAGGAAGAAGACCATGTACTTCCATTTGGAGTAAAGACAACGAAAATATAACAACCGAAAGAGAAAGGCCCTTGGCTCTATAAGGAGAAATATCCAATCTAAAAAAGCAGGATTCCCATCAAGTAAATAATTAAATAACAATCACAAGAGTGCGATTTGATATAAAGTACCAACCCTCCAGAATTTTATCAAAGGTACCAAATGCGTAGGTTAAAATAAAATATTTCTAAAAGAACAAGAGTTGATCGGCCCAAGAAAGGGGAATCATGGGTTTAAGAATTTAACACAAAAGGCCATGCATGAT
Source organism: Taxus chinensis (assembly GCA_019776745.2). NCBI lineage: Eukaryota > Viridiplantae > Streptophyta > Pinopsida > Cupressales > Taxaceae > Taxus > Taxus chinensis. Next base: position 622,910,928 of record CM034154.1, on the reverse strand, counting down.
TGAGTTTCAAACTGGAAATCAATTAGAGTATACGTACAACATAAGTTTCGAAGCCAAGGCAAAGTATACTAGTTTTTCCCATTAACTACAAAGATTTTCCAATCATCCAAGAAGGGTCAAAGTCTTACAGGCTAGTAACAAACACGCGAGAGAAGAAGGGAGTTCCGTCACACCAAGGTATACAATAATGTCATCAACAAATTTTATAACACTAAAGATTTGCAAACCTCCAAAACACTACTAATGTTTGGTTAATTTAAAATAAATTACCCATTTCCCAAAACAACCATATTTTTAGGCAACCCTTGGTAACACAGTCAACCGTCACACAAAGATGCAAACATAACTTCTAAGTGACATTATCAAAACAAAACCTTCCGCTATGAATCTATGAGACTATCAAATGAAAGCTGAGTTTTTCCCGAAGATTAATCACATTTAAGAAAATTTCCATCACAAACTATTACGGTAATTACGTGCATAAAAACCGACCAATATTAATTAATAGCGTTAACATTACAAGGGAGAAAATAATGCAAGTTAGGAAAAAAATAGAAGAGCGCCATCAGCAATAATTCTGAGAGGGGGATTAGACCAAACTATTCTAGTGTCAACGAGGTACTGGATTCGCACAATGAAACCTCCAGCTTAGTTGATCCGAAAAGCTAGTTATGGTTCAAGTTGATAGGGATGGTCAAGGTACTTCTTGAGGATGGCCTTAAAAGCCTAGAAACAAGATGAAAGATAGTATAAGAGTCTAAACACGCGAGACGGAAAACACATTGCACACAAACCCTTTTCATTCTACCAGTTTTAATACCAAAACTCTAAGCTGGCTAGCCCACGCATTGCTCACACAATCCTACAACCTTTCTTTCTCAATGCCAAAAGGTTATCAAAGGGACTTGCGAAGGAACTAACAAAAGACGTCAAAGACAAACTTGGTGCTAGGGAGGGGCTTCATAGTTATCGTAACTTACTTCCATGATATCGAAAAATACTAGTTGATCAACATAATAACTTGCAACTCAATCGCAGAGAAGAATTAATACATAAACAAACAGACGAAGGTCTATCATTCGAGTAAGAGAAACATAACATTCAGAGGAGAGGGCACACGCATCCTTTCGACCAACATACTGTCAACGATAAAAGCTAAAACAAGAAGAAACAAGCAGAAAGGGGAAATCTCCCATCATGACATCCAACTGACATATCAATGCAAGGAAAAAGTGGTTCAATTTCGCAATAATTGTAAATATAATAGTAGTAGAAAAGTGTAGAAATATCTTGCCTATTTCTCCAGCTTCAACAGGTCGTACAGACTCCACACGGGCCAGCATAAAAACAAATAGCATGAGACAAGGATGTGAGTACTGCTGCTAGCGATGTCAATGGGCCAAATGTGATAACTGGATAGACTGATGGGGCAAAAAATTTAACAGTTGAGTCCTTTCGCAAATCCACCTCACACCCGCCTTGTAGTGTCAGCTAGAATCCCATAAGCTTCCCCATTTGGAAAAAAAAAATAGCCAACACCCATGGGTGGGACTGATATAGAGATGTCGTACTATCACCATAACCCCAAGCATCAGTGTTCCATGTAAAGACATGCTTGCCTGTTCACTCGAGGGAACCACTACCTTCTCCAGTGCCATATAAATAAGATCCATGAGGGAGCTCAATGGTGATAACTTGTTGGCCATGCACGTACTCACAAGATGGAATATAATCTGGCACCCCCGACATCCAATCTTAGGTTGGTAGAATAGATGAACATACTTCAGCTTGTAATAGAGGAGATATGTTGTACATAATGTCACTTGGGCTGCATATATGTCTCAAAATATTTCGCTATTGACTTTACTAATAATTATTTTCATATTATTGTCAACCACAAAGAAAGACAACTGAATCACCAAACAATTGCATTGATGCTGCTGGTAAACATACTTCAACGATCTACCATTACTTTTGAGGACTAACTGTTCAGCCAAAGCTTTACTATGCCCATAGGGGTCAACATGATCCTCCAGAGAAAATATCGCAATGCTTCATTGCCATAAACAATCTCCTTTCCCGCATATACAACATTATATGTGCTTGTATATATAAGTCTCCTCACACCATACTTAACGCAGGAATCCAATACAAGGCAAGTCCTATGATTTGAAGCTCGGACACAAGACATAATGATTACATCATGCTCCTGGCTCTGAAAGGCATCTACTGTAGTGATATGTAAACCTTTTTCCTTCATCAAATTTGAGGACAGCATCAAACTCTTGGTGCAAACATTACAGCTGTAGCTTGTAAGGTGTGATAATTCCAATAGAAACCTTTATGGCTGCCAACTTAGTGACTTGTTGAAGAGGCTCATAATATTTACCTCTCATCTTGTAGTGATTGATAGTCATGGTAGACAAAGATGGAGTTGGATTAAACAAGTTACAGTTCGCGACAAGAATCCCAATATCCTTGGGCCTCACTCTGCTTTTCTCAAACAGTTCATCCAAGGCACCAGACATCACCATCTCTGCTTCTGCACGGGCTTCTTTCATGGTTAGCCAAGGTGGAGAAGCCAAAATGGCTCTTGGAAAGTATGAGTGCTCACCTATGCCAGATCTCTCAAGAATCTTCCTCTGGAACTCTAGGCTGTTATCATCAAAAAGCCCTGGATCTCTAGAATGAGACATGAAATAGTCTCTGGTAACCCTGAACTCATCAGAAGGCTTATAGCAGGCAAATTCCACCAAATATATGGCTCTTGGACTACATATATAATAGACGCAGACAATGCATCCAACCAGGCCAGATACAGAGAGAAAGCTCACAACATCAAAGGTGGGCTTCTCCCAAAAACTCCATAAATTATTTCTCCTCAACGTTCCAACCTCTGCACTGAATAACACTAGCAGAAGAGGGACAACAAAGAAATACAGAGCATTTCTAATCAAATAATGGTAGCCCAACTTGACATGCCTGAGATTGACAGAGTGTAAGAAATCAGGAAATCTTCTTCGGACTCTAACAAAGAATGTTTTGAATCCTGCATTGGGACCAGAGCTCTCCCAAGACATTTTCTCCAACATTGTGATAGATCTCCCGTGCCCGTGGGTGTGATCTATCACCTATAGGGAGAAGCCTGAATTTGAGGATGCAGTCGATGCTGAACAGATAACAACAAAGTTTCAACCTGCTTGTTGGAGCGCTCAAAAAGTGCTTCAGCCATACTGCAACATCCTGTACCTTCTATTTCCTTTCACCCCTCGCTAGGCTGTTGCAATGGAGATCCAGCACTGAGAACACACGCAGCAGCACCCAAGAAAAGGAGGAAACATTCAATACTTCGACTCCTTGTAATAAATGTGCATCAGGCTCCTGAAGGAACAGGCACTTGACTGTCACATAGTCGAACAAAGATAAAATATCTTGAAGGAGAATCCCGAATTTAAGGATGCGTCTGATACTGAACAGATAAAACGTAGTTCACACACCGCCTGCTACACTAGCTTGTAGCTTCATCTAACCATCATGTCAAACCCATACTGTGCCCATACACATTGAATAGAGGATCCAATGAGATCAAGGTGAAGAAATCGGGACTCCACCGACTCCCGTCTCCCTCACGCAAGGACAGAAAAAAAATGCGGTGGTCCTTACAGTTGGCAGGTCGGGTGGTTGGGAGGAGGCCAAGGTGGCAGTGGAGGGCAGGTAGCAGAAATGGAATCCGATGCCCACGGGGCATTACATTCTCCTCCCCTTAAGAAAGCATCGTCCTCGATGCAACATAACACAATGGAAAAGAAATGGTACGCAACAAGGAATAGATAAAGAAGCAAACACACCCTATGGTTTAAAATTTTAGTTGATTAAAGCATGGTCACAAGGTAGCCTTAGGAACATTTGGTAGAAATTTTAACTTTCAATGTTCTGTGAAGATTGGCAGTTCCTTCTTATTCATTATTTTCATTAGTCTCTTTCCATTATCATTATTTCTAGTTTTAGTTTCTTTTAAAAAAAAAAAAATCATCATTGAAGAGTTTTGATTTATTCCTTATTGTGGGTGCCCAACATGAACTGCTAACACAACACCCTATCAGGTTCACAAGACCCTACAGATTCACAAGCACACAAGTAAATACTTCAAGATTGTATTACACCACAAAAGGTTACTCAAATACGGAATAGAATAGGCACAGTCCACATAACATAGTACTCGATCACACATCAATGACTGACATACAAAATACTCAAACAAAAGAGTACTACAATCCACCAGACATTTCCTCAATTTGCATCAATGAAAAATTCACATAACACCAAACCATGCTACAGGTACATAGTGTCCACAAGGGCATCAATGACATATCCACAACATCACAACACATATCCATCTGACATGAGTAACACATACATCAAAAGACCACTACCAAACATCACAATAACTCAACATATATCCTGAAACATCAACCATACAGACAAATATCATAAGCCTCCCTCAAACTCTTATGCCTCCCTCAAGTCTCTTATGCCTCCCTCAAACTCTTATGCCTCTCAAGTCTCTTATGCCTCCCTCAAACTCTTATGCCTCCCTCAAGCCTCTCTTTATGCCTCCCTCAAGTCTCTTATGCCTCCCTCAAACTCTTATGCCTCCCTCAAGGAGGCCGGTTGACCCTATGGTCCAAGACACATAGAGTTCGAACACTCCTAACCCAAGTGACATAATAACGCGTGGTTCAACAACCCGCTAGTTATCTGTAACTCCTTGGGGCGTACCCCTATACAACAAAGCGGGTCCATAGGTCCAACCATTTCATGGTGCATCCTATGACCCTATTCCACACATCACGACAATAGAACCAGCACAACAATCCAATCAAAGTGCCAAGTGGCAAAGTACAAGCCTTGGGCAAGGCGGTAAAAATTCCAAATTTAAAAGAAGACCCAAAATCAAGCAAAAATAAATGGCCAAATAGCCATAGTTAGTATCAAAATCCCCATGTTAGTGCCACAAACCAAGGAAATGCCCAAAATTGTAAAGCATGGCAATCAAGAAAAGTTGCTGGTCCTTACAAAATAAAGTAAAAAGCTCAATTTACGAATAAAATCAACTTATAATAATGTCACATTACGATAACTGTGTGGCCTTATCTAGCCACCAAAGGGGTACTCAACGAGTTGCTAGCACTCGGAACATCGAGCCTCAGCTCGTAAAATACATATCAATAATACAACTGTCATCACCTCCATCTGAATCATCCTGCCACCACTTCGACAAGGCTAAACATAGTCATAGTTGCACTTAGGTTGCATACATACAACCACATAGGGAGAGAGGAAAGAATCACATGTTATCTACTAAACCGAGTTTCAGCTCAAGTTATTGACCCATGGTACACCATTCCTCACTCTCAACATACACTTCTACCGATTACCCTCAGGGTCGGTTAGCGTAAGGTTCACAACATAACATACAACAACATCACTAACATAACGGTGGCACACACATAACTACCATAACGTCTTACATATGGTACATATACAGGGTAGATCACAATCATACATTCACTGAGTGTAACACATCACTTTACCACTTTCTGCACCCAAAGTGCAATCACCATACGATAGGGTTCATACACTCACCGTATGACCCAAAATCACAACATGAAGCATTACATATTTGCACAGTCATACATACGATGAACATAGTACATCTCAACATAACATCCATTGCTACATAACAAGGTGGTACACACATTTCTTCAAAACATGGTAAAAACATCATGATACAACTCATTTCTTTTAACATCAATCTAGTCATACAACACATTGATACACCTACATATCACAATATGTCACAATGCTCCAACACTATGTCATCCACATTATAATTCTTTTCACACATCACAAACAATAATTCACACGTGAACTCTTCATAGAATCCACAAGAAGGAGAGAGAATACTCCCATCCCCAACATATCAACATGATCACAAACACGCACAAGGTGACATACACATCATGTGCGTTCACAATATCACAATTACGACATAATCACATCACGTTTAAAGCACATTACTCTTCCAATATCTACCACCATCATGCAACATCATCATCATCATGCAGTATCATCATGTAACACCACCACCACCATGTAACATCATCATACAACACCAATCCGGCCCATAGGTTCGAGAGCATGAACCTATGCTCTGATACCAAGTGTAACGACCCAAAAAACCACACACGAACAACACAGTGAAATACAGGATAACTTTTTTTTTTGACTTGCTTGACACATAACATGACGCAACATGTCGTCACCAAGGATACAACTAACACTGTGAACAACTTGATACAAGGATGGCCATAAAGGCAGCACGGAAACGTTCACACCTATCAAGGACAATTTACTTTTCTTTTTGACAAGACAACATAGAAGTCCAATCACAGAACACACTTACAGTTAGGGCCAACCACAATGAGATATTCTTGAGGGTTATTTATTTTAAAAGGACATCTTGCAATTCTTAGCTTACGTTTTCAAGGAGGCTCAAGATATGATTCGTACAATTCATCTTACCAAGCTAAGTTTATTCCTTTGACACTGAGTAATTATCTTTAAATCTTCTCTATTATGACATTTATTTGCTTAATTCGTTTATCAAGAAAAAGGAGTATTTAAATTCCACAAGGCCATCTGCTCACCACTAACGCTACTAAGATTCATTCTTGCCCACAAGACAACATGGTTTAAGTTCAACACACTTAAGAGAAGAGATACAAGGTGCCTTGGAAAAAGGGTTAGAGGGAGAAGGTCGAGATGAAACATCTTTAGGACCTCATTAGTTATTGCCAGTATTTAATTGAAGCTAGGGCTCTTAACCAGAATTATCAACAACTTTACTTAGGCTTCGCTAAAAGTATTAACAAGGAGTAAAAATTTACTTTCCAAATGGCGGTGAGAAAGATGGTGAGGTCTCCAATTTGTTTTCTCTGGCTTATTAAATCTTATCATCTTCAAACAACTAACAGTTCATTTCACCTTAGGGTCATTTTACAAATTTCACCATAAAAGGAATAATGTTCACTAGAGGAGCTAGGGTTATCATGTTATAAAGTTTACCTGCAATGATAGTCTTGCCCTTGATTACTTAAAGAATTTCTTGCTCTCAAGTTGGTGACCCCTACGTTACTTTATTTGAATACAACTTTTAATTTAACTTCCAGAAGTATTAAACAATCCCATGTTAGTTTACTTATGACACTTTATTACTAAGTCATGTCAAGGTTTAACTCAAAATTTATTCTCAAGGCAAGGTTGTAGCAACACTCATTTACAAGAACAAAACAAGATTACATCAATTCTTAAAATACTGATACTCCAACAAAGTCACTCAACAACAATAACCAAATTTTCTTATAATTTCAATGATGGTCAAACAATACAAGGTTTCCAAAGTTCAGATGACAAAGTCCACAATACTTTATACTAAGACATTAATCCTCTTTTAAACTTTCCACTGGACGTTAACAATAGTTGAACAACATAAAAAGGTTTCGAGCAAAGGATCTTCTCAACTGAGGTTGATGACAAAAGTCTACAAATCTATCCCTCATCTACATGCAAAATCCATCTGCAGCAAATTTTCTACAAGAGTCAGTTCACGAGAACTGAGCAAGATAAGGCTACACAAAACCACCATAACTATTATCTAACAATATCATGAAAAGGAAGCACTTTATTACAAGAATTGGGTCAAACCTCTAAACACTATCAACACTTCAAGTTATAATAAGTTTCCACCATGCCAATCAAACAAGGAAGAAGACCATGTACTTCAGTTAGGAGTAAAGACAATGAAAATATAACAACCGAAAGAGAAAGGCCCTTGGCCCTATAAGGAGAAATAACCAATCTAACAAAGCAGGATTCCCATCAAGTAAATAATTAAACAATAATTACAAGATTGAGATTTGATATAAATACCAACCATCTAGAAATTTATCAAAGGTACCAAATGCATAGGCTAAAATAATATATTTCTAAAAGAACAAGAGTTGATCGGCCCAAGAAAGGGGAAACACGGGTTTTAAAATTTAACACAAAAGGCCATGTATAATTGAGTTTCAAACCGGAAATCAATTAGAGTATACACACAACATAAGTTTCAAAGCGAAGGCAAAGTATACTAGTTTTGACCATTAACTACAAAGATTTTCCAATCATCCAAGGAAGGGTCAAAGTCTTACAGGCTAGTAGCAAACACGCGAGAGAAGAAGGGAGTTCCGTCACACCAGGAGTATACAATAATGTCATCAACAAATTTTATAACACTAAAGATTTGCAAACCTCCACAACAATACTAATGTTTGGTTAATTTAAAATAAATTACCCATTTCCCAAAACAACCATATTTTACGGCAACCCTTGGTAACACAGTCAACCGTCGCACAAATAGATACAAACATAATTTCTAAGTGACATTATCAAAACAAAACCTTCCAATATGAATCCATAAGACTATCAAATGAAAGCTGAGTTTTTCCTTTTTTCGAAGATTAATCACATTTAAGGAAATTTCCATCACAAACTATTACGGTAATTACGTGCATAAAAACCGACCAATATTAATTAATAGCGTTAACATTACAAGGGAGAAAATAATGCAAGTTAGGAAAAATAGAAGAGCGCCATCAGCAATAATTCTGAGAGGGGGATTAGACCAAACTATTCTAGTGTCAACGAGGTACTGGATTCGCACAATGAAACCTCCATCTTAGTTGATCCGAAAAGCTAGTTATGGTTCAAGTTGATAGGGATGGTCAAGGTACTTCTTGAGGATGGCCTTAAAAGCCTAGAAACAAGATGAAAGATAGTATAAGAGTCTAAACACGCGAGACGGAAAACACATTGCACACAAACCTTTTCATTCTACCAGTTTTAATACCAAAACTCTAAGCTGGCTAGCCCACGCATTGCTCACACAATCCTACAACCTTTCTTTCTCGATGCCAAAAGGTTATCAAAGGGACTTGCGAAGGGGCTAACAAAAAACGTCAAAATACAAACTTGGGTGCTAGGGAGGAGCTTCATAGTTATCGTAACTTACTTCCATAATATCGAAAATACTAGTTGATCAACATAATAACTTGCAACTCAATCGCAGAGAAGAATTAATACATAAACAAACAGATGAAGGTCTATCATTCGAGTAAGAGAAACATAACATTCAGAGGAGAGGGCACACGCATCCTTTCGACCCACATACTGTCAACGATAAAAGCTAAAACAAGAAGAAACAAGCAGAAAGGGAAATCTCCCATCATGACATCCAACTGACAAATCAATGCAAGGAAAAGTGGTTCAATTTCACAATAATTTTAAATAAAATAACAGTAGAAAAGTGTAGAAATATCTTTCCTGTTTCTCCAGCTTCAACAGGTCGTACAGACTCCACACGGGCCAGCATAAAAACAATAGCATGAGACAAGGATGTGAGTACTGTTGCTGGTGATGTCAATGGGCCAAATGTGATAACTGGATAGACTGATGGGGCAGAAAAATTTAACAGTTGAGTCCTTTCGCAAATCCACCTCACACCGCCTCGTAGTGTCAGCTAGAATCCCATAAGCTTCCCCATTTGGAAAAAAAAACAGCCAACACCCATGGGTGGGACTGATATAGAGATGTCGTACTATCACCATAACCCCAAGCATCAGTGTTCCACGTAAAGACACGCTTGCCTGTTCGCTCGAGGGAACCACTACCTTCTCCAGTGCCATATAAAGAAGAGCCATGAGGGAGCTCAATGGTGACAACTTGTTGGCCATGCACGCACTCACAAGATGGAATATAATCTGGCACCCCTGACATCCAATCTTAGGTTGGTAGAATAGATGAACATACTTCAGCTTGTAATAGAGGAGATATGTTGTACATAATGTCACTTGGGCTGCATATATGTCTCAAAATATTTTGCTATTGACTTTACTAATAATTATTTTCATATTATTGTCAACCACAAAGAAAGACAACTGAATCACCAAACAATTGCATTGATGCTGCTGGTAAACATACTTCAACGATCTACCATTACTTTTGAGGACTAACTATTCAGCCAAAGCTTTACTATGCCCATAGGGGTCAACATGATCCTCCAGAGAAAATATCGCAATGCTTCATTGCCATTAACAATCTCCTTTCCCGCATATACAACATTATATGTGCTTGTATATATAAGTCTCCTCACACCATACTTAACGCAGGCATCCAATACAAGGCAAGTCCCATGATTTGAAGCTCGGACACAAGACATAATGATTACATCATGCTCCTGGCTCTGAAAGGCATCTACCGTAGTGATATATAAACCTTTTCCTTCATCAAATTTGAGGACAGCATCAAACTCTTGGTGCAAACATTACAGCTGTAGCTTGTAAGGTGTGATAATTCCAACAGAAACCTTTATGCCTGCCAACTTAGTGACTCGTTGAAGAAGCTCATAATATTGCCTCTCATCTTGTAGTGATTGATAATCATGGCAGACAGAGATGGAGTTGGATTAAACAAGCTGCAGTTCACCACAAGAATCCCAATATCCTTGGGCCTCACTCTGCTTTTCTCAAATAGTTCATCCAAGGCACCAAACATCACCATCTCTGCTTCTGCACGGGCTTCTTTCATGGTTAGCCAAGGTGGAGAAGCCAAAATGGCTCCTGGAAAGTATGAGTGCTCACCTATGCCAGATCTCTCAAGAATCTTCCTCTGGAACTCCAGGCTGTTATCATCAAAAATCCCTGAATCTCTAGAATGAGACATGAAATAGTCTCTGGTAACCCTGAACTCATCAGAAGGCTTATAGTAGGAAAATTCCACCAAATATATGGCTCTTGGACTACATATATAATAGACGCAGGCAATGCATCCAACCAGGCCAGATATAGAGAGCAAGCTCACAACATCAAAGGTGGGCTTCTCCCAAAAACTCCATAAATTATTTCTCCTCAACGTTCCAACCTCTGCACTGAATAACACCAGTAGAAGAGGGACAACAAATAAATACAGAGCATTTCTAATCAAATAATGGTAGCCCAACTTGACATGCCTGAGATTGACAGAGTGTAAGAAATCAGGTAATCTTCTCCGGACTCTAACAGAGAATGTTTTGAATCCTGCATTGGGACCAGAGCTCTCCCAAGACATTTTCTCCAACATTGCATAGATCTCCTGTGCCTGTGGGTGTGATCTGTCACCTTGACAGGAGAATGCACCAATTTGAGGATGCAGTTAATCCTGAACAGATAACAACAAAGTTGGACAACCTAATTCCTCTGGAGCCTCAAAAAGTCCTTCAGCTGTACTGCTCGTTCCTTTCTGCCTGGCTATTTTAAACGTCGCAGGAGTGTTCAGCACTGGAGATGCCAGGAGAACTCACCTCAGTAGCACCCAAGAAAACAAGTAAATCTCCTAGCAATCGTTGTAATAAATGGCTTATCAGGCTAGTAGAAGGAATACTCGCACTGTCACATAGTCAATTTTGATAAACTCCATATCTTGAAGGAGAAGGGCAGGAATTTGAGGATGTATTGATACTGAAACAGATAAGAACGTAGTTGGACAGCCTGCTACACTAGCTTGTAGCTTCATCTAACCATCATGTCAGACCCATACTGCGCCCATACGCATTGAATAGAGGATCAAAATGAGATCAAGGTGAAGAAAATCCAGACTCCACCGACTCCCGTCTCCCTCACGCAAGGACAGAAAAAAAACGCGGTGGTCCTTACAGTCGGCAGGTCAGGTGGTTGGGAGGAGGCCAAGGTGGCAGTGGAATATATAAATACATATATCTGTGTGTGCGTGTGTGTTAATGTTTTATTTTTATTTGTTATAGTAGTTTGGCCCAATCTGGGTTGTGTTCTACAGTTAGGGGATGGCCACGACTATAGTTTAATGTAGGTTTGGGGTTTGGAGTGGGCGGGGGGGGGGGGGGGGGGGGGGGGCTGTGGGGTGTGACCCCCACCCCATTCCATTTTATATGTAATATATGTTTGGATGGGGGTAGCACACCCCCCCCCCCCCCCCTTAACTCACTGTTTATTTTTATTTAAATATAACCAATCGGCCCAATCCAAACCAGCGCCCACTATTAAAATGATATTTGCTTTGTTAAAGACATTTAGCCAGGTATGCCATATATTATTTTAATATAATGTTTATTTGTGTGTGTGTGTGTGTGTGTGTGTTATTAAATCAATACAATTATAATTTAATCAAGTATATAAATTTACATAGAATTTTATATAAAAATAAGTATTTAAAATTGTATATTATCTTTTGTCTTATTTTATTTTAAACAATCTATCAAATTCAAGTTTATTCGTCTGACAAAATATAGGGGAAATGGTAGTTCTTTATAATTTTCAATGTAATTGTATATGTGAGATAGATGAAAACTATTATTCTTTTCAATCAACCAATGCAAGATAGGAGAGAAAGAGCATTTTCTTTCTTCCTTAAAATTACTAAATTTAAACATTCTTCCTTACCACATCTACTTATAATTTGACTACAACCACAACTCAAATCATTCCTTTCTAAATTTTCATTTGAAGAGAATGAAATTCTAACATACTTAAATGAATCTTATTCCTTCTCCCTTTTAAATCAATTTTTCCAAAAATACTAAAAAGGAAATCGATATATACTTTACACACAACAACATCATTTCTTCAAAATGAGTACACATTACAACCCTTAGATAAAAATCTAGATTTGAAACAACTTCATTTAAATTACAATAACACTTCAAAGTCCTTCTTTCAACCATAATAATACAGAGTTTGATAAATGGAATGTAGAAAAAAATTATTTTATAAAATACAAATACTGCAAACGTTCCACTCTAAGTGGAAAAAACATGGGATAATTTACAAAATAAGATTCTTTCATAGGCTCAAATAAAAGAATCTCCATATCAAGATCATCCTCCAACTCCATAAATTTAACTTCCACTCTTTCATCTTCTCAAATTTTAATCACAATAAAAAGAAAGGGGAGTAGGAGATGCTCTCTACACAATCTTTATTCAAATAAGGAGGAGAATTAATTCCGATTATTGGTCCCCAAGCCCCAACCATACAACAATAAGGTGCATTTGCAACTTTGACAACTTCACAAATAGTGGCTTCCACAGAATACACACATACATATTTTCAACAATCATGTAATATTTCAACACTCAAACACATTTTTCAAGCACATTCAACACGATAAGTTTTGCATTCTTTTCCATAACAAACACAAATAAGGTTCACATTTTCGTTACAATCTCAAAGCCTTAAAATATAAGCCAGAGGAGAAGAGAAATATGGTAACCACCTCCTTTAACCTCCCAAATGACTTAGGGGTTCCACCCAAAATACCTCCAAGTGCACATCACAATTACTCAAAATATCCCTTTTTCCTCCCAATTCAAGATACACAAAGTGTAGCAATATTTTCTTTGTATCTCCCCATAGTTGGAACACCCTACTCACACTCCCTCTAAATTTTTTCAAAATATCCTTTTTCCTCCCAAAATGGTCCCATTTTCCTTCTCCCCTCAACACTCTTAAAGGAAATCTAGCCATCCCAACATAATTCATTCACAACACACATAACATACACTCAACAATCACAAATTTCATTACAACATACATATATAAAAGAAGGAAAAATTAAGTGAAGATCATACCTCTCTATTTAGCTTCCAAAATCTTCACACAAAAATCTTCAATCCAAGAAAATCCCAAAATGCAACTCCCAGAATATCCACGCATGCAATCCCAAGCCAAAATTCCAAAAATTTAAGTGTAGATATGAGATAAGTAACCCCCATTAGTCCAAATTCACTTCAATAAATAGAAAATGAGGTGAAGACGATGAGGTGGATCCATGTAGGATGCCACATCATCATCCCTCATTTATAACTCAAGAAGTCAACACACAAAGACAAATGATAATAAATTGACAAGTAAGGCTATGGCATGCACAAGTGTACACTCCAACATGCACTCCATACCTTGCAAGGAAATATTAAATGAGGTAGGTATAAAAGTGACATTAAGAAGCAAGAGAAAAAATAAACTTGTCCCACAAGTATAAAAAAGTGGTCTCTAAAACAAAATTCGAGATTTGGAAGACAGGAAGAGTACATGCTTCAAAATGCAAATAATTCCATTCAACATCAAGTAAATATCGAGGACCATCTACCCTACTTAATGCCCAATTGTTACATCTTCGTTTTAGTTTACAATTAGGTTAAATTAACTAATTAAAAGAATATTAACAAGTACTAATAAAGTGACTAGATTTTACAAATAATTAGATACATGCACAAAAAATAATCCAAGATTAAAAGAGGGAAAAATCGCAACCCAAGGCCACACACATGAGGTCACCCCCCATAGGAAACCTCCTAACCAATATTTACAATTACACATCATACACATAGAAGACAAGGTGTCAAATTGACCTTGTTGCAAGAACCTAACATTCATCTAGGGTTGGTTCCCCATCCCCTTTCGGTGTATAGTGATATCATTTTCTTGCAATCGCAAAAAAATATCTCTCTGGCCTCAAGGCCACATCAATAACATCAAGAAATAAATCATATATATCAATCGATTATTATCATCAAAATTAAGTAATTCTATCAACTATCTAAAGTTTCTAAATAATTTGATTCTACCATTTTACTAACATCAAAAAGATCACAAGACTTATTAGAACATCCAAACATAGAAAATGCATCACGAATATAATGTGTCTTTATAGAATAAAAAAATAAAAATTAACATGTATAAAACTATCCACCAATGTCAGCTAACATATCATAATCCACTGATGTACCCACTGTTGAAAATGTCAAATCTGTGAACGCTAAAAAAAATTTGTTGGTAATCCTTTGGCCTCTACAGTGGTGGTAATGGTGGTGAGAACGACCCTAAAGATCCTTGTCAAGATCTATATCACAAGGGCATGCATGGCTCTATTTCTCCTACATGCAGTGGCGAGGGTGTTTTTCCTACTATCGGAGACAAAGAGGCAAATGAATCTACCCAACAAAAAAACAATCCTTCCTTTGCTGATGTTTTCTCCAAGTATGGAAAGATGAATGCAACGATTTCTGTTACACTCTTGAAACCCTCTCAAGAAAACCCTATGTTGAAAATCAATGATGATGTTCTTCTTAAGGTTCTTAAGGAGTAGGAAAATCTTTCCCAGCAGGGTCTCATATGTAGATTTCACAAATTTTGGCCTAAAATTTCTCAGCTTCATGACTGGATAGCCCAAATATGGAGAGAAAAGATACAAGGTAAGATTGAACTTTATCCTTGTAATAAATTTGATTTCATTTATGTCTTTGAAACCCCTGAAGATAGGGATTTAATTTTTAGCCAACATTGGGCTTGGGGGGAACATGGACTTTTGTCCAAGCCATGGTATCCGTCTTTTGAACCTTTAAAATAATATTTTGTTACCTACCCAATTTGGGTTCTCTCGCCAAGACTCCTACTTGATCTTTAGAATAGGTCTTGTCTAATTTCTATGGGTGATACTCTAGGACCATTTGTGATAGTTGATGATAATACCTCCATTCAAATCCATACTGCTTATGCTCAAATCATTGTAGATCTCGATACCTCTAAAGCCTTACCAGTAGAAATCAATCTACAAATCGGTGAAAGGCTCTAGTTGCAGAGGCTAGAATATGAGGGTTTTTCCTTCAAATGTTGGTGTTGCTTCCAAACTGGTCATAATATAGATGATTGTGAACATTCCAAATGCAAGACCAAACCTGCATGATGGAAGGATTCTCTACCCGAACATCTTATAATTGATTCATATCTGGTTGAGAAATCTAGCACCCCCTCACAAGTTGAATCACCCATCATGGATGGTTTGTAAAAAAACACATAAAAGATACCTCAAGATTCTTCTCTACGGGGTTTTGATTCAGTGATCAAGGATGATTCAATGCCCCTTCCTGCGGGTCACATCCCTATCAAATGCATTGAATTTGTTCTTTTGATTTCAAGAGGTGCAAGAAATGAGGAATGGCCAATGGTGGATAGGAAAAATAAGGTAAACACCAAATCTAAATCTTCCACTGTCTTTGAAAAGGTATGATTCTTTTCCTTTTGGTTATTATCATTGCTATGTCTAGGCTATTAGCCTATTGTTCTATTATTGGGTAGATGTGTTACTGTTAAGTGCTTGTTTCTTAGCTATTTTTGAGCAGCTGGACTACTATTACTGTTTTTAATCTTGGAAGATTATATTTTGTTTTTGAGCTTATTGGTTTTTATCTTGATTTTGATATTTTTTTAGTGATGATAGGGTAAAATATGGCTTTTGAGCATTTTTGTACAAGGGTATAGTCCCTTTCAAAAACCTATTTACCAATAATAAAAAAATATATCATGATCTAAAACATGAGTCACAACATATTGATAATCCAAATGTCTATATAGTCTATCACCTGCTAATTTCAACATCTCTAATCAACAGTAGTAAAATCATAGTTGATAAGTGTTGATGAGGAGTGGGCATTACATCCCCTTCCCCTTAGACTCAACTTCTTCTTAGAAGTCACGGAAAGAGGTAAAGAAAAATCATACAAATAGAACTCCTGCCTTCCATGGGTTTATTTACTTTGAATAAAAAATGTGCCCCTTGGAACCCAAGTTTGTTCCAAAAATATTACAAAAGAGAAGGATACTACAAGGCTCATTTACTAAACCTCCTCCAAACAAGATTGCTAATGTTCAATCCTTCTGAATGATCTCTACCAGGTTAACCAAGTTTACAACACAAAATATTTAAACAAGAACGGTTGATGGAATCCCAATGAATGAAAACTAAGTTCCATGAAGAATAGGAACATTCTATATACACAAGGTGTCCATGTAGCCACACATAAATATAACATACAGTCAAAAGGAAAGATGAGACTTCCACTTACGTTGAATTATGCTTCAATGATCATTGTTTTAGACAAGATTAATGACTACCAATCATGACCTTCAATTTTTATGAGAAACCACACCTCCCTATAGGACTAACAATTTCAGGGCCATATGAACGAAGCTTAAAAACAAGGAAGACACCTAATTTTAACAATAGTGTTTACAAGGATGCACATTATTCATTGGAAGTACTTTATATAATTCATAAGGGATAACTTAAATTTTTATGATCACACTAAGCATAATCTTGGCCACAAGGTTTCCATAACTTTAATTTGTTTCTAATATCATAACACACAACCTCTAACCAAAATTTAGAATGCCCAAACAGTTAGATAAAATTTCGATTTTGGCAATAGGTGATTTTGCCCATACTATCATATCAACACAAGAGATACCATTCTCTTTATATAAAAAACCATAATTTATAAATTTTAAACCTACCATATCTCAAAATAATCTTAAAATGAACACAAACTTAATATTATAACACATTTGAGCACTCAAGTAAGCTAGGAGACAATAGGCAACATGAGTTGTCTAACTAATAATTTACGAGAGAAACACACAAAACATTTTTGTACAAACTTTTGAAAACAACTTGTACCATTCAATTACCCAAGGACAAGGGGAAAATTATCTTGGCTTCTCAAAAGGAAGGAGAATTAAAAAATTTCTCCATATCATTAACATATACTACCTACACTTGTCAATAAACCTAGGTTACCAATGACCTATTCCAAACACAAGAAAGATACCTCACATGAAGCTTTAGATATTGAATCACTCCTAAGGACCACAAACATACACCTGTAAATTCTAAGATGCAAAAGGGGGGTATGATGGTCAGAAAGGCTCCATCAAGGAGGATTACACACATTAATGTTCAAGGGATTAAAACATGGCTATAACACGTCATTATCAATATGATACTCCATTATCCAGGGTAGGAGAACAAATTAGAAGGTTCTAATAGACGCAAACTTTGAGAGGATGGATGCAAGATCCACCCATATGAACACAACATTGGATCCATTCTAAAAGGTGGTAAAAATCCTTATGTACACTTCTAAGCAAAAGTTCATACTAACCATTGAGAGGTCCAAAAATGACCTAGCATGTGACTTGTGTTATAAAATTTATACATGTGCTTGTTGTTTTATATAATAATGGGTATAATCATTTTATTATCATGGTTTCCAATTTGGAGTTTGTTACGAGATTAACACTAATTATTATACAAGTCGCATACTAATCATCATAAAAGATCATGATAATCTTATCATAATAACATAATATATGCTATATATATCTATTCTATACTTTATTTTATAATATTTCAATATTATTTGCAACCCCTAAAATATTTGGGTGTAATAGAGATTAGATACTCACATAGTAGCTCAAGGGAACTTTTCAATTAGTTTTATTACTTAGATTATATCCTTTATAAGTTTTAGGGCATACAATGACAATTTATACAATCAAGGTCGTTTATTTATACTTTTTTACACATGTTCAACCCATAAATTTATATGTTCAATAATCTAAATTATACGATACAAATTATAGTTACATTTTCCTAGCATATTTATTCTAATTTTTCTACTTAATGCATTTGTTATGTTAAGATATCCCATAACTTTCGTCATTAAGGGTCATCACCAATGTTTACATGATGTCTCACCACTCAACATGGCAAACAAATTATTCATTTTACTTCTAGGGGTAGTATAAGAGGCTTGTTGCTATCTTCGACATAGTTTTACTTCTTCTATTAAGATATCAGGTTAGAGTAAGGGACTGTCTTCCTAATGCTCTCAATTTACTTCTTAAGTTTCGAAGGTCCAAGCGTCCCAATTAGAGTTCTAATATGCTTCAATTTATCACATTAACAATTGAATTTTAATGAGTATGAAGAGCCAAACTTATCACAATATTAATTTTATACATGTAAGAGGTCATTAACCAAAATGGAACACACCAAGTTTACAAGGGTTTTCCCACAAATTAAATGCATTCCAGGTGAGTCTCCATAAGTATTGATAAAAGATACGATGAAGAGGTGCATTAAGAAGTTATAAATTATTTTTATGACTTTGAGAGGTTTATATCAGTGGGGGGGGGGGGGGGGGGAATAATGTTTATGAATTATGCTCGAAATAGGTTCGTTATATAAGAGAGAGATAGAGAGTTTCCAAATAAAACTTGTATCTCCAAAAGATACCATCAACTAGGAAATCAAGATGACAAGGTAAATAATTTCCCAACAATGCCACACTCCCTCACTAAGAGGACCTCAAAATATTAAGAGTGTAGTCAAATGATTTACTGAAGAATAGCCTCTAAGACTAAGGGTTATAACATTGGATGAAAGTGCATGACATAATCATAGCTAAGGTTGGACTCATAAGACCTATACAACCAAAATTTCCAAGCACCAAGTCCAAAAAAGACCCAAATGCATCCATAACTTCCTAAACATAACTTTATACTAATATATTATAGTGAGTTATATGTCAAACAATATAAGAGATTTAACACTAGCGTATACCTATCTATGGGTCCCTGATATCAGACAAACTTACTTATTTAAGCACAAGTTCAAAAAAACTTAAGTATAACCATATTTACCCAAGATGATTACAATCCAACATGTCAATCTTCCTTAAATTAAAAAAAAACTGAGTAGGAATCTAGAAACCTATAATTATCCAAGAGTTAATCCATCCCTAACATAATCCAGAAGTTCACATTGAGTGTCACATCTATCCTGATAATGATTAAAACTCATACCTGGGTCCAAGAGAGAACATAATAATCACCAACTCTATCAAATAGCATGCATGACACATAGATCCCTCTCCCTGTGAAAATTCAAGTAACAAAAGGGTTACTCCAAGGTCCTTGGCACACAAAGTTCCATCACTCCAAAACAAAGGTACAATATGAAACACTTAGGATGATAATCAAGGCACCTATGGTGCACCCCATATGACGAGAGAAAATAACTCAACATAATACAACTATCTCATCAAAAGACAAGAAGATAACCATGTAACATTCTTGACAACATTTAGCCAAATGGATTTTAAGGAAAACAAGCTCCGAGTTACCAAACAAAATAAAATCCAAGAAATCTCGACAATTAAAGAAATGGCTAAGTAGCCGCATTTTATTTCTCAAATAAATTATCGTAAAAAATAATAAGAACCTTTAAGCTTCTCAAAAAATCATTAAAATAAAATTATAGTTCTTGATAAAAGATTTAAGTTCACAAATATAAACACATGAAATATCCACATCATAATCACTTCATAGCCCTTCGTGGACACTAGTAGGGGTACTCTTTATCACATTCAAATCTTAGAATAAACATACAAACTTGATCTACTACGACATCATGTCATGATATCTACTCTCCCATATGGGAATTAAGTCCTCAAAGTGATAACACCCAGCCTACTGCACTGAAAAAATAGATCTGGGTAGTAGTCTCACTTCAACAATAAAGACAAATTCCGGGAGCCATAAATTTTGAACCATAGCTCTAATTGACTCAATTCAAAAGGTTTCAGAAAGCTTAAGACATGTAGAATATGGCGAAGGGGTGTGGAATTTTTATTTGGAAAATTTTTACCCATGAAAACCTCACAGAAAGGCTCTAAAATGAAATTTTCATAGTGATGTCTAAAAATATTAATTTGTAGAAATAGAAATTTTGTGAAATTTTTGCATAGGCAGTCCATGGAATTCAAATCAGTTCACCTCTCTCAAGCTTGGTGACCTTCCACATTGGGGAAAACAATGATGCAAAATAATAATTATTTTCTTATTATTATTTTAATCACAGACGTTCAAGTGTTTGAACCTCATCTCTGATACCCAGTGTAACACCCACAATTTCGACACTCATAAACCTCATCAAGACTACACATTATTAAGAAAAGAAATTTTGGGATTTTTTTTGTTTAAAATGTTGCAAGATTTAAAATAGTTACTACGTTTAATTTACTCTACGCACTCAAGTTAATCAGAGTTCAATTAATTGTTAAATATTATTAATTAAATTCTAAATGCATTTTAGAATCCAACCCTATTCTAAGGTTTCTTGTTAATTTTAATTTAAAATATGAGTATTTTAATCACATTTCCTTACCCATTCAATTCTTCTAGAGTTCATAATTTAATCATTTTCCTAAGTGGGTTCAAAACAATTTTATGAATTAACCTTAACATCCATACCCATCATTTTCTATATCAACTATAAATTTAAAAAAAAAAAAAAATCCCCTTTATCATTATCTTTAATATCCATGCTCAATAATATTTACTCAATCGCTCAAATAAAACCCAACTGGGTCACAATTTATTCTAACTTACTAAACACTAGGTGGCGCCATTAACCAATTACCCATACATTTTATTTGAATAACATTCCCATGAAAATGCCACCAACTTAAAATTGTAGGGACAATCCTCCACCCTTATATAAAATGTATTAGAGCCCTTTGATCAAGATTTCCATAAAAATCCTTATGACATCTTCTTATTCCATTTTCCCCTATTTTATTTTCATTTGTTTCTTATTGTTTTGCATGTTAGGGAGAGAGGAGGCCATGGAGTCTTGAGGCAACTCCCATAGAGTTCTTGTTTTTTTTTTAATTTTGATACATTCATGTTAAGGGCTTGTAAAAATAAATATTTATTCTATAGTATTTTGAGTTAAATGGAGAGGTTTACCCTATCTGGCTTATGGGTGTTGTTGCCCCATTTTATTTGCTTTATATATATATATATATATATATATATATATATATATATATATATATATATATATATATTTGCAGGTTTTAATGGGGGTATTTTTCATATCCATATTTGTGTGTGTGTGTGTGTGTGTGTTTGTGTGTGTGTGTGTGTGTTAATATTTTATTCTTATTTGTTATAGTGGTTTGGCCCAATTTGGGTTGTGTTCAACAGTAAAGGGATGGCCGCGTCCAATATAGTTTAATGTAGGTTTAATGTTTGGCGGGAGGACGGAATGGGGGCACTGCCCCCACCCCACTCCATTTTATATTAATATGGGTTGGGGTGGGGGAACCCCCAGCCCACTATTTCTTTTTATTTAAATATGGTTGACCGGCCCAATCCAAGCCAACACCCACTATTAAAATGGAATTTTCTTCATTAAAGCCATTCGGCCAGGTATGCCATATATTATTTTAGTATAATGTTTATTTGTTAGTGTATACATACATACTTACTTACTTACTTATAGATATAGACACACACACACACACACAGACACAGATATATATATATATATATATATATATATATATATATATATATATATATATTTATATATATGCAATTATAATTAATTTAAGTATATAAATGTACATAGAATTTTATATAAAAATAAGCATTTAAAATTTTATATTTTCTATTGTCTTATTTTATTTTAAACAATCTATCAAATTCAAATTTATTCGTATGGAAACATATAGGGGAAAAGGTAGTTCTTTATAATTTTATATGTAATCGGATATGTGAGATAGAGGAAAACTATTATTCTTTTCATTGAACCAATACAAGATAGGAGAAAGAGAGAACAATTTATTTCTTGCTTAAAATTACTAAATTTAAACATTCTTCCTTTCCACATCTACTCACAATGCCTCACAATTTCCTTTTCCCTCCCAAAATGGTCCCATTTTCCTTCTCCCCGCACCACTCTTAAGGGAAATCTACCCATCCCAACATAATACAATCACAACACACATAACATACACTCAAAATTCACAAATTTCATTACTACATACATATATAAAAGAAGTAACATTAAGTGAAGCTCCTACCTCTCCATTTAGATTCCAATATCTCCACACAATGAGCTTCTAACACCTTCAAACTAAGAAAACTCCCAAGATAGAACTCTCAAAAGCTCCAAGCATGAAATCCCAAGCCAAAATTCCAAAAATGCAAGTGTGCAGATGAGACAAGTAACCCCAATTATTCCAAATTGAATTTAGTAAATATAAAAGGAGATGATGATGATGAGGTGGATCCATGTAGGATGTCCCTTCATCATCCCTCAATACCAACTCAACAAGTCAACACAAAAAGACAAATGCTAATAAATGAACAAGTGAGGCAATGACATGCACTCCATACCTTCGAATGACATATTAAATGAGGTAAGTAGAAAAGTGACTTTGAGAAGCAAGGGACAACGTTAACTTGTCCCACAAGTCTCAAAAAGTTTCCTCGAAGACAAAATTTGATATTTTGAAGGGAGGAACAGTACACACTTCAAAATGTATTTAATTCCATTCAACATCAAGTAAATATCAAGGACCATCTACCCTGCTTAATTCCCAATTGTCACATCTTCTTTTTAGTTTATAATTAAGTTAAATTAACTAATTAAAATAATATTAACAAGTACTAATAAAGTGACAAGATTTTACAAATAATTAGATACATGCACCAAAAAATAAATATCCAAAATTAAAAGAGGGAAACATCACAACCCAAGGCCACACACATGAGGTTACCCCCTATAGGAAACCTCTTAACCAAGTCTAATAATTAAAGATCATAGACATATAACAAAATTTGTCAAATTGGTCTTGTTGCAAACACCCAACATTCATCTAGGGTTGGTCCCATATCCCCTTTCGGTGTATAGTGATATGATTTTCCTGTAAGTACAAAAACAATACCTCTCTAGCCTCAAGGCCACATGGATAACATCGAGAAATAACTCATACATATCAATCCATAATTATCATCAAAATTAATTAATTCTATCAATTGTCTAAAATTTCTAAATAATCTGATTCTACCATTTTACCAACATCAATAAGATTACAAGACTAATCCAAACAACCAAACATAGGCAATGCAACACGAATATAATGTGTAAGTATAGAATAATAACAATGCAAATCAACAGGTATAGAACCATCCACTAGTGTAAGCTAGCATATCATAATCCAAAACATGAATCACAACATATCAATAATCCAAAGTGTGTATTTTCTATCACCTGCTAATCAAAATATATTAATTATAATGTCAATATCTCTAATCAATAGTAATAAAATCATAGTGGATACATGTCAAAGAGGAGTGGGCATTACACCACTAAGACATTGATTTGATGTTCCTCATGTCATATCATTTATTTATCCTTCTAGTTCTCTTCTAATGTCAAATATTCACCTGCTCTTTCATATTTGTAATTCTTATCTGAATGATCCATTGTAAAGGATATTAAAAATGTATTTTTATAACATGAAAAAAACAATAAACAAGTGATATATTTTAATGGTGAATAAGTCAACAAGTTAGTACAAGATAGCGAAGATTCAAACGTTGTTATTTTGTGAGGGATTAGATTCTCTTCTAAAATGAATGGTGTAGTTCCCACTTACCTTTGACACTTATTATATTTTTATCTTGATTACTGTTGGTTATATACATGGATATTATTGTATCATTTTGGCTTAGCATGATGATTAGACGATAGCGATACTTTTACTATTGATCAATTTTGATTTAGAGTATGATTTGTGTGGATTTCTTAGAGGGAAATTTTATATTGATGATGATGTATTGTTGAAATATTTATATATTTATGACATTCAACATTTTCATCATATTGAGTAGAATTTAGCAGTGAACTAATCTTGTGATCTTGTTGGTATTGATAAAATATAGAATTGAGATGTTGTAGGAATTTTAAAATAGTAACATTTTTTTCTAGATGTTGATTTAATTTATGTATGGATGATTGTTGAATTATATGCATATATATTATCTTGGATATTTTGATGCGGCCACGAGGATGAAGGAGGTATTGTGTGTTTTGTAGGTGATTATATCACAACAATCAGAGGGGTATTGGAGATGAACCATAACAAAATACTAGGTGGATACAACAATGGTCACCATGACAACTTGTGTTATGTTATGTGTGTTTTGTTTGTTGTTAGGGGGTCCTCGTGGGGGGGATTACCTCAAATTGTGACCAAGGGGCTTGTGTGTTGTTATTTTCTTTTCTTTTATTTAATTTTAGAGTATGTGATTTTATGGTGATGTAATTCCCTTTTATCATTAATTAATTTATGTGTCTAGATTAGTAAATTAATCATGTTACTAAAATAATTATCGATGGGACAAAAATAAGTCATTAACTAGATTATATGGTTCTTTGGTTTATGTGTTTTAAGTTGAGTGTATGTGATCTTGAGTGTTGTACACTCTACCTCATCTTGAAAATTCGGATTTGGCCTTAAGGGCCAATTTTGGAGGCTTGTGGGACAAGCTAAGCTTGTACCACAGCTCTTACTTTTTTATACTAACCATACCTATGGGTTAGGGGGTAAAAAATAGACCCCATTATGTGTTTTGGAAGGAAAAATGTGATATTTAATTGCGCTTTCTTACATGTGTTTATTTCTTTGTCCTAAAGGGTGTGGGTTGGAGTGGTATGTATAAGAGCGATGTACTACCTCTCAGCCACCCATTTATTATGCCTTTGTGTATGTGTTTGACTTAAGTGATGTGGGGTGGAGAAGAAATGATGTGGCATTCTACATGGAGCCACATCATCTCACTCTTCCTCTTTTCTCTTTATTGAAATTTTTTCTTAGCATTTGAATCTTGGATTTTGTGGAATTCTTGCTTGTTGGAGTTTAATGGAACTTTGAGTTGCTTGAGTTTGAAATATGGTTGGGAATTTCTTGAAAAGTGGAGATCTACCATGGAAAGGTAGCATATTGAACTCTTGTTTTCTTCTTGCTTTCTTGTTTGATATTTGTTATATGGATGTGTGTTCTTGTTTGAAGTGTTGTGTAGTAAATTGACCTTAGGTTGTTTTGAGATGGTGAAATGGGGATGAAATATGTTGGGAAGCATAACAACTTCTTTCTGTGTTTAGGAGGGAGTGGGTTTTAGATGCCCCACCTTGTTTGATTTGTTATTTTGTGTATTGTGGGAGCCATAAAAGAGAGGGAGGAATAAGTGAGGGAGTCATAAGGGACATATATTTGTTGTTGTGGGGAGGCATAATAGATTTTGGGGTTGATTGTGTTTTGGAGGATTTTTGAGGTGGGAATACAAACCCTTGGGAGGCACAAGGGTATCTCCATATTCATATCTCTACTTGGCTTGTTTTAGAGCCATTATTTTAAAAATTTGTTGTGCTTAAAAATGAGTATTTATAGTTATGTTTTTTTGTATGTTTGTTGCTTGAAAGAAAGTGTGGATCTATTGTAGAGTTTCCATGTGTTGGATCCATCCCTTATTGCCTTATGGTAGGGGCTTGGGGTCCAATGAGGAGGATTTATTATCCTCCTCATTGGAGTTTTGGTTGGGTGGAGAATGTTTCCTCCCCCCCATCGTTGGTGTTATCAAGTGGAGAAAAGATGGAGCTCTTATTGAAGGATTGACACTTGCAGTTTTTGTTAAATCAAGAAGACCTTCCTTGTGAGAAAACCATTATTTTGTAAATTCCAACTTAGGTGGAGGACATGTAGTATTATGTTGTTTTAAAATAAATGTTGCATTGTAAGTTTCAGTTACTAAGTTGTGTTATTATTTTGAGGGAAATTCATTAAGGAATGTGTATTTTCCCTTCTCCTCAAATTGTAGAATGTGAAGGAATAAATTAGAATGGAAATCATGATTAAAAGCTTAGTTGTAGTGTATTATGAGAAAGAAACTCTTTGTATTGAAGGAAATGAGCTATGCTCAAGGGAAAGAAAGTTTAATTTCATTGTTGAAGTTGCATTTTGTAAATATCAAATAAAGAACATAGAAGTTGTAAAATACTAATAGTTTATGTATGGCAAATTGGAATGTGGAATAATGTTGTTTGTAGTTATTGAACAAATGGTTGTAGTGAAGAATGGAAAGATGCAATAAATTTTAAGTAAGTCACCATGTTGCAAAGTTGCATTTTGTTGTAAGGAGAAAACCACTTGTTCCTATTTTAGTTGATTTTAGTATTCATTTAGTGTGTATTTTCTTATTTAAAAATGATTTCAATTCCACTATAAATTGTTAAGGAAAATGAAATTTATTTTCTTCTAGTTTCTATACAATAATTATCAATTTGTTAAAGAAGAAAGTATTAGTGCAAGTTTTTAACTTACCAATATTACTATCTATATTTCATTATTACTCTTGTTGTAATATTAATATTTTTAAATATTATTAATATGAAAATACATTAATATTAATATACGATTAATATTATTATATTAATAAAAGTATACTATTATCAAATAAAGTCATTGAAATATAATATTACACACACACACAGAGATATATATATATATATATATATATATAGAATAAATTTTACTAATGTAAAACATTAAAAAGGAAGTTAGAGTTGTAATGTTGGCTGCAACTTGCATTAAGTTTAGTGAATAAGGAAAGGGGGTTGGGGGCACGGTCACTGACCCCACCCCCACCCCATTAATAATTGGGATGGGGGACGGTGTCGGTGACCCTCCCCCTAACCCAACAACTTTACCTAATTTCAAACCTACGCATTTTACTTACTGCGGACTAAATGGAGTTTAAACCCATAGCCAAGGGCCTTATTTCAACTCGTTTATATATATAATCACTATAATATTTGTGAATTCGAGTTTTATTCAATTAAAAATTTCAAAATATAGCTATATACATATACATGTGTGTGTGTGTGTGTGTGTGTGCGTGTGCGTGTGTGTGTGCGCGCATGTATATTCTCTTTCAAAAATGACCCTATCACTAAATAAGGACAAAACCCACATGCCAATTTGGGCAAATATTATTGAAATGAAATAAACAAAATTAAACAAATGTATGAAACCCTAGGTGAGGGTGTAAACAAAATAAGAAGAGAAATAAAGCTTATATATCCTCCAACCTACAAATCAAAACCAAGAAATAATATGCCAAACAAAAGAGAAAAGAGATTTTCATAAGAAAAATTATGGTTAGTTGAACGCCTAGATCTTGTGGCCCCAAATGAATCCATCCAATAGATGAGATTCATCCCTACAAAAAGTAGGTGGGGAGTGAGTGAGAGAAATTTAAATTTAAAATGGAAGGGTTGACTTATTTGTGGGGGTCACTCAATTAAGTGTAAAAGGGGATGGGTGTTATTAACTCTCTAACCGAAATGCCTTTTAGAGACATTTTAATTAAGTGTCAACTTCGACCCCTTTATGGGTATAATAGGATCATTTTTATTTAATCAGTTATACCCCTTTACCTTTTGGATTAATTTTTACAAGTTTGACTATAGTGGAATTTAAATGTTTATCAAAATAACATTTAGGGAGAACCTAAACCATGCTTTAGACTTAGATAGCTTATTAAAAGGTAATGAGAGAGTTTGATTATTTTATTATAATGGGGATTAAAATAGAAATTTATATTATTAATTTAAAATAACTTAGAAACAAGAATGTGACAACTATTTTTCGAATCTTTTTGCGGACATGGTTTTAAAAAAAAAATTATTCCATAATTTTTCTAGCTTGCCCTAGGTTGTTCTTGGGTTTCGTGTGGACAATTTTTTTAGGTGTTAGACTTGGTATCAGAGTTGTGGGTTCAAAGCTTGGACCCTTGGGCACACTTGAAACCATGAGACATGAACATTTAACCTATCACAATTTTTTTTAACAAAGCTAGAAAAGAACATTATCTGATATTTGCATAATTTAGTAAATGTAGAAAACTAGAATAAAACCTAGAATGATGAACTAACTCTCGCCTTAGTCTATGCAGGAGGCGCGAACTAGATGAGGGGTTATTTCTTGTAGATCTAGACTTGTCACCTTCAGATCAGGCTTTAGCGGCTAATCTACCTCAGATTTTACAGATGCTTTAGAACGTTAATGTCACTATATGTGGAGGATCCTTAGGAGGATGACCTAACAGACATGATAGGGAGCCATCTGTTGATGGTTGTGCATCTCCTCGACATAGCGAGGAGCATAGGTAAAATAAATCTTGTGTGGATTCAACTAGAGCAGAGTCACTGCAGAGGGGACATGTAGACAAGATTTCAATAGACAGGAACAAATATTGGAGCCATAGGAAGAGGGAGGAGCATGCATAGAGACCTAGGGGTTATTAGTCATCAGCTGCAGACCATGTTAGGGAGATCCCAAAGCTATGCCCATCTCGTTATTTGGAAGATACAAGTGGTTTTCAGGAAGAGGCTTGGTTAGTGAGCTTGAGCGGGTGATTAAAGCTCTGCCCATGTAATACCAACACAAAATATCTAGTTGTGATCAATATTTTGAGGGATGGAAAAGTTGTTGGGTGGAGGATCGAGGAGTGGAAGCTCCACGTAGACTCAAAGATAGTTATTTAGCCAAGAGATTTATTTAGTAGAGGATAGATGAGTTCCATGACCTCCATCACGCATCCATGACTGTAGTTGAGTACAAGAGTAAGTTTATGGACCTACTTTAGTATGTCGACTATATGCAGGACGAGAAGGTCTTGATTCACAGGCTCATCAGGGGCTTGAATTCATATTTGGGAGGTGCGGTGCACATTCATTGCCCAAAAACATTAGTAGAGGTTGTTGAGAAGGCCTAAATTATAGAGGAGACTCAGGGAAAGACTGAACAGGTTATGGATAGAGTGCAAAGCTGCATCTGGTAGATGCAGGATAACAGGTCAAGGGGGTCATATCCTCCTCCTCATGGTAGACATGGTTCAGTATAATCTTCATTCAGGCACCACAATAGCCACATCAATAGCAGAAGTAAGCTCGTCAGCCACTGAGACCTACTCAGAGATTCGACGCTCATAGGGGACGGAGTATAGGGCCTCCTCCTAGGGGTCCCATTAGGTCACAGGTTGCCCTGAGAGCTCAGTTAGAAGAAGCACATCACTAGAGACCTCAACATTCCATAAGAGATGTCAGCAGTCCATAAGAGACGTCAGTAGTCCATAACGACATAGACCTCTAGAGTACCGACTAGAGCTGCATCCCATTGGAGAGGATCAGGATTTTGTTATGGATGTGGTGTTGTTGGACATGATTAGATAGAGTGCACAAATAACCGTAGTAAAAAGGGCAAGGCACATATTTTATAGCTTATGGTTGGCGACATGGGATGTAGCCATCAGATCTATGCAACGGTCAAGAACTGCCAGGATGAGCACCAGAGTACCGTGATAGGTACTATAGGTAGCATTGGTGGTATTCCTACATCTATAGTGTTTGATTCTAGTTCGTATGATTCATTTATTGCACCATCTTTAGTAGAGTGTTATAGGCTGGTGGTAGTTAGGTAGTTCCTTAGTTCAGACATTGAGATGGCTTCTGGAGCCAAAATATTTGTAGACTCTTTAGTTAAGGAGTGTGTAGTGGATTTGGGACTCTTCACCACTACCTCAGATCTTCATATTCTTCCCTTGGCTTCATAAGGAGTCATCTTGGGAATGGATTAGTTATTTGCACATAGAGATAAAGTGTACTGTTACCATAAGACTATATCATGTATAGATGATTTTGAAGTTGAGTCAGTGATAGCTAGAGTTAGGAGACCCACTTCTATCCGCACTATTTATGCTATGCATCTTAAGCGGTGTGCGCGACGAGGTTGTCAAATGTACGCTATTACTATTAGTGATAGGTCAGAGGATATGGCTAGTGGACCTTCTTTTGACAATCACCCCATATTATAGAAGTTTTTTGATGTGTTTCCTAGTGAGATGTTGGGGATGACTCCTCCACATGAGATAGACTTCCACATAGATTTCGTTCCGGGAGGAGAGCCTCTCTCACAAGCACCTTATAAAATGACTACCCCTGAGCTCTGTGAGCTCAAGTTGTAGCTTCATGGCCTTCTTGAGAAAGGTCTAATCCATCCTAGTGTATCTCCTTGGGGTGCACCAGTGATTTTTTTAATAAGAAAGATGGATCCTTGCAGTTGTGTGTGGACTACAAGCAGCTGAACAAAGTAATGATCAAGAATCGTTATCCCCTTCCTTGAATTGATGATTTTTTTGATCAAATGAAGAGGGCTAGATTATTTTATAATATTTATCTTAAGTTCAGGTACCATCATCTAAGGATTGTAGAGGAAGGTATCCACAAGTCATCTTCCTACACGAGACATGGGCACTATGAGTTCACAGTTATGCCCTTTGGCTTGACGAATGCCCCAATAGTATTCATGAGCTTCATGAACGGGGTGTTTAGGATGTTTTTGGATCACTTCTTGCTTGCTTTCCTTGACAAAATTTTGATATCCTCACGTATGCGTGAGGAGCACGAGGAGCACGTTCGTCAAGTTCTACAGTTTCTTCGTGAGCAACAACTTTACGGTAACCTAGAGAAGTTTACATTATTTCAGTATGAGGTACAGTATTTGGGTCACATCATTTTTGGGGAAGCTATCATAGTTGATCCTTCCAAGATTAGAGCCATTGGATTGGCCATCTCCCACTAGTGTGACCGAGGTGCACAATTTCATGGGCTTGGAAAAATACTAGATCAGGGTTCATTTTAAGACACCCCTATAAAATTGAAGGTGGAAAATACCTGGCGAATATCCCCGTAACCAGTTTCAGCGAAAGGTGAATTTGACAGTATTCAAAAACAAAATTTTCACCTGGTTTTTCAAGGCTCCATCAGTGATGTGCGACAACAGTAAACCTTAATGACACATGTCACTGACGCGACAATAGATCCTGATGACGCGTGACACTAGAGCGACACTAGATCATAATGATGCGCGACATTGTTCTCAATTGACGCGTGACATTATCCTCTATTGACGCGCGACATTGTCCCCTATTGACGCGCGACATTGTCCTCTATTGACGCGCGACATTGTCCTCTATTGACGTGCGACATTGTCCTCTATTGACGCATGACATTGTCCTCTATTGACACTCAACACTGTAGACAAATGACGCGCGACACTGTCTTCTATTGACGCACGACACAGTAATCAAATGACGCGCGAAACTATAATCAAATGACGTGCAACACTGTAAGCAAATGACGCGTGACACAGCCTTCTATTGACGCGCAACAGTGCTTTCTATTGACGCGCGACACTGCCTCCTATTGACGCGCGTCAATAGGGGACAGTGACGCCCTATTTAGGTTATAAATACCCTTATGCCGCTCATTTTCTCATTTTCGTTTTCTCGTTCTTGAATTTTTGCAGGTCTAAATCTTTGACAAAGACGCAATTACAGCTATAATGTCGACTTCACATGCTTCCCAATTGCAAGTTCAGCAAGAAAATGAAGAGAATCCAAGTCAATCGATTTCCAAGATAACCTACAGGAATCCCTTATGCCCTCACATCCATACGGCTTTAAAGATGTCTTTAGAATATCAAGCTATAATGGAGGAGTGTGGATTTACAGGGCTCGTTAATATGCCCCATTTCGAAACAGATCCGGATATTTTGAATTACCTTATGTCATGCTACAATTCAGAGGACGGTATATTTTATGTGACTCTGAACGATGGCCAAATGTTCCAATTCACTATTGAACCGAATGACATACATCGGTTTACGGGCCTTCCTATCAGAAATTTACCAACTGTTACAACCAAGGCAACACTTGTGGAAGAAAACAAGAAATTTCTCGAATCAACGTACGGTTTCCATGTTGATTGTAAGTATAATTCGTTTTGATTCAAATTTTTTATTCTGTTTTTTATTCTGATACAATTTCCTGTTTTTTATAGTAATTTTCACTATTTCGCATTTGCAGCCCATGTCAATAAATCCCGGCGTGGTGTAGATACACAATCAATTGCACACCACTTTCTTGTTGCACTTATTGCATTTTTTCAAGCCAGAATTATATGCAGGGTCGCCAAACAGATATACCAAATTGGGCCATTGCATACATTTGTGCCACTATCTCAAAACAAAAATTCGATTGGTGCACATTTCTATCCAAAAAATAAGAGCTGACATATCAAATTCAAAAATCTCAGATAAACCTTTCATTTATTCGACAACTATCTCCTCGGCTTCTACTATGAGGCACTTTTTAATTTAAAAGCTAAATAAATTCCTACTTTCTCTGATGAGGCTTTGAAGAAATTCTCAATTCCATTTGCAGAACAACAGGTATAAACTATTTAGTTTGTAATTGTATTACAATTTTCTTCATTACAGTGCACAGTTATTAAAACTTAAATTTTAATGTTATGCAGAGAAGATATCTTGAAGCCATTCCCCGAAAAAAAAAAGATGTCGAGAGGAAGAGGCCAACTACACGTGGAGGCTTCGGGGGACTCCCAATCTGAAATGGAAGCTCACTCCTCTCCAAACCCTCACAGTTTGAACTCGTTAAATGCCAGAGAAGTAATACATTCTCATATATTAATTACAAATTCCAAACTTGCAGATTTATTTTTCAATTTAAATTTTAACAAAATGAATTGACAACATTTAATATTGATGAATAGCAGGGACTATGGAACCTTCTTCCCCAACTCACTCCGTACAGTCGCATGCATTGATATCTTCTGAACAGCCACTGAGTACAACTCCTACAAGGCCACCCGTAGCACCGAAAAAAAATACCCCTTGACAACAAGGTACAACTTTTCTATACAATGTTTAATTTCGTAGTTTGACTTTATGAATTGTTTTAATATTTTTCATTTTTTCTTGTACTTTTCAGCACATGTCAGTCATGATCAAACCATGGCACCGACACCCACTCAACCATTAATTTTAAAATGCCAACCAGAAGGAACAGTAAAAAAAGAACATTGGTAAACGCATGCCTTTTTCTCTGGCCCTAGTGGGACACTAAACCTTGACTCCTCGTTTCGAATTCCAACTCTCTCACTTGGTGGCTTGCCCAGCGCAACGGGCATATCTGTTTTGAAACAATATAAATTTAGATGAAGATTATTTGGGCATTGATAGCAATGACCCAACTGGTTTTTTCGATACCCGCGAGATGATTTAAGGCCAGCAGGGATACTTCAAATTTCAATTTTAATATGCTTTACAATTTTTAATTACATTCTGATTTAAATTTATTTATCTAAATCTTGATTTATTTTTTCAAAAACAGGATCAGCCCACCCAAAGATAGAAACAAGGAGCAGTTGATCTTTGTCATGGTGAAAGCCCCCACACTTCTCCAGCAAGATCGTCTGCATCAGATTCAGATAGTGAAGAGTTTCCACCTTTTCCTTTGGAGAACTTAATTGGTAATGATTGTGAATCCCATGTCAGTGAGTTTATTATTCCTCAAATCCAACAGCTTATAGAATGGGAGAGAAGGGCTAAAGTTCTTATCAATGAGATTATTAGTCGTTATGAAAATTATTGGCAACGGGATAGTTTATACGCTGCAGTCCAGAATCAACCTGCAAAGATGGATTCCTTACTTACCCAAGTAAAATGTGGGACTGTCATGTTTAACAACGACTATAAAGATGGCATTTTAGATAAGGCACTAAACAAATTGGAAAATATTAGTGCCGAGGCCCAGGCATATTTTAACAAATGGTCAAAGGACAAGGATTTGGTATCAATCGCAAATGCCGAAAGAGATAGAGCGGTTGTAAGTACTATTACATTCAAACAATCATTTTTGTTAATTTGAAATTTTGAATTTACATTAATATTTTGAATTGACGTTACTCTTTTTGTGCAGTTGAAATATGAAAATTGAAGAGTCAGGCGAAGGTTTTGCAAGTTCACTTGGAAACAACAAAGAACAGCTTATCCGCAGCAAAAAATTTGAAGCAAAATATTGTTTTGGTTAACAAACAAAACAATACACTAAAGCGGATAATTAAAGAGCATGGTCTCGACCCTGACATCTTGTTCAAAGCCAAAGCAGCTGTTGATCCAAATTTGCTGTCACATGGAGATGCAACAAATCAAGAAGAAAGAATTATAAAAAATCTGGACAGTGCTGCAGAAGATCTTGTAAGTTCAGGAGTTATTTCTGGTGTTGGGGAAAGAGGTGTAACCAGAGTGGAAGAAGCCATTGGGGAAGAGAGCAGAGCAGAGTTTTCTAAAGAAAAAGACGGTTCTAAAAATTAGAAACTTTTATTATTGACTAAACTTTAAATATTGAATTTGAAAACTTCAACTATTGTGTTTGTACTATGCTATTTGAATTTAATTATATGGTGATTAGATGGTTATTATCATGAATTATATGTATGTTTCTTGTTTACCTTGCATTGTCATGAATAGTATGTGTACGTAGATGATGAATGATGACAATGATAATCAATGATAGATGATGATGAAAGACGATGATCAATTTAATGCGTATAATGTAAATTTAGTGCCTAAATATCTTGTGGGAATTTAATTATCTTGAAAATTATGTCGTGGACTTTAATTGTATCTGTGGGGTTATACTGTCTATGAAAGTAGACTTAAGGTCTATAGTTGGTAAAAGGTGGATAGGTTAAGAATCTGTGTTGTACTATGATTTTTCAACGTGTTGAGGACTTCAAAGTGTGTTTGGATTTTATGAATGACCTTTATCTGTCCTGTTATCTAGTTGGTAAAGCTCATCCTTGTTAAGGAATTCATGAATTGAATATTGGATTGTCAAGTGCAAGTTACTCTGTCAGTGCTTCAAGCTGACTCAGTCCTAGTTGGTGATGAAAATTATCAGTGCTTCATGATGTACAAAGTGAAAGAATTTCATCAAGGAGATTTATAATTCTCTAAAGTGGTATAAGACCATGTCAAGGTGTTGATTCATCAATGTCTGTAGTTCTAAAAGGTGACATATTAAGAGGACCTTGTTTTATGCCTTAAGAAATGTTTTCACATCTTTGAGAAAAGCTCAAGGTCTGTCAAGACCCAAATGTCCATTGCTAAGATGTCATTAGTGGTTATCATGGTTTGAACAAGAAATGGATGCACTAAAAGAAGATGTTGTGTTAGAGGTGATAATTCTGATTCATGCTCAAAGTGGCGGAAAAATGAGTATCTACAAAGTTATAAAGTTGAGGAAATTCATATTGATGTTACATGTAATAAGTTAGTTTGTGCATAGTTAAGGAAGAGTAGAACACATGGAACACATTGTTTCTATATGTCATTATGTGGTCTATCATGGTGTTGAGACAAGAATGTATTGCTACTACAAGAAGATGTATTGTGTAATAGAGGTTATACTTCTGATTCATGCTCAAAGTAGGGAAAAATGAGTATCTACAAATGTTATAAAGTTGAGAAATCTCATATTGATGTTACCTTGTCATAAGATTTGTGCATAGTAAGAAGAGTATAACACATTTTTTCTTAAAGGATTCTTAGAGGTCAATGCAAGGTTTGACAGTGGCTCCAGGAATGCGTTGATTCAAATGCTTATCTATCTTTGCAACTTTGTTTGGTCAGGTTATCTAAGATGGGCTTTGTAACTTTGTTTGACCTAATGAGTGCAGTGGAAAAGTTTAAAACTGATGGAACTAAGAAGGGAAGATTAATTGATGTTCTAAAACTTGATGATGGAAATCAATCAAGGGGGAAGAAGTTTGATCAATGTACTTTAATATTAACAGAGGGTGACTTAGCCAAGTGCTCTTGTGGCTGTGAAGTGTTTGTGCCTTGAAACAGGGAAATGTGAATACTGAATTTGGTAGTATTGTGACATGTTTCGACATCACTTTCCAATTTAATTTTCTGTTATTTTAGTTATCTTTATCCTATCAGGTGGCAGGAATATCTATTGTTGGTCAATATATTATGGCGTGTTTCCTCTCAGAGGTAAGCTGTTCAATGTCAGGGAAGCTACCACTCAACAACAAATGGAGAATAAAGAGATAGTAAATATAAAAAAAATACTTGGTCTACAGGAAGATAAAATATATGACAGCATTAAATCTTTAAGATATGGCCATCTGATGATAATGACAGACCAGGTACATGATCATTGTATAGCTCTGTTTAGTTTCTACTTAATTCTGACACATCCTTTCTAGTGAGATCCTTTTTTGACTTGTCCTTTGTCTCTTAAAGGACCATGATGGTTCCCACATCAAAGGATTGTTGATCAATTTCATACACCATACCTAGCCATCACTGCTTAAAATTCCTTCATTTGTTGTGGAATTTATCACTCCTATTGTTAGGGTAACTGTTCCCCCTTTATATTTGGTTGAGTGTATTGAGACTCTTTATATTTGTTTTTAAGCCTCCAGATGTTATGTATCTTCGTGTCAAATTTTGGCACATGTTGATGTAGGCAACTCACAAAAATGGAAATGTGTTATCTTTTTACACAATTCCTGAGTATGAAGCTTGGAGAGAATCATTGAGTGGATCGAAAAATGGCTAGACCATATAGTACTACAAAGTAATGCTAGTTTGTTTTCCTCTTTATATGTTTTCGAGTTCTTGTTTTGTTCACTTGCTGATTAGGTATCACTTGTTGCTTGGACCATACAGGCCCCAGGGTTTTGGCACAAGTACTTCTAAAGAGGGCAAGGAGTATTTCATACAACTGGACAAGCACAAAAAAGATTTTGTGTGGGTTGATGAGAAAGATGGAGATGCTTCCTCATATCAATCAACTTATTAGAATTGGAGAGAAGGGCTAAGGTTCTTATCAATGAGATTCTTAGTCGTTATGAAAATTAGTGGCAACAGGATAGTTTATACGCTGCAGGTTGATCCAAATTTGCTGTCGCATGGAGATTTTTGGTTTTGGAGAAAGAGGTTCAGCCATAGTGGAAGAAGCCATTGGGAAATAGTGCAGAGGAGTAGAATTGGATAAAGAAAAAGAGGTTTGAAAACTTGAAACTTTTATTATTGTGGAAACTTTAAATATTGAGTGTGGAAACTTTTAATATTGAGTATGGTATTTGAATTTAATTATATGGATTTGATAGCCTTTTAAAATTTGAAATACTATATAATCTTTCATTTTGATTGCATATGGATTTGATATGGAGTTTATGCTTTTTGGTTTACTCTTAATGGTGATTGCATTAGATGGGGATTATCATGAATTATATGTATGTTTCTTGTTTACTTGGATTATCATGAATTGTATGTGGACGTAGATGATGAATGATGATAATGGATCATTGTTTTACAAACATGGAATTATGATAAATGATGATGAAAGATGATGAGTGACGATAATGATATGATATATATGAACGATGATCAATTTAATGTGGACGTAGATTTATCTTCAAGCACAATAACTCTTCTTCTGTAGACATTTAAACTTGTTATAATGGATATAGATGAAATTAGAATAGATATACTTGTAATGATATGATTATGAATTGTTTTAAAAACATGGAATTGTTTTAATAAATTTAAATTAGATAAATAATTACTTTAATAATAATTGTAGTGTCAGGACTCAGGATTATGATAATGATATGGTGATGATATGATATATGGATGATGATGAATTTTGTGTGGACGTATATTATAAATTGTATAATGTATCGTGGATTATGAATTGTATAGTATAGAAATATCTTCCTCTGTAAAATTCAATTGTCATTTTATCACACAGTTAATAAATATATATCAAAGCATTTTGTAAATATAAAAATAAATTAAACATAATTGTAAGAAATCAAGAAAGAATCATCACTGGTAAGAAATTAAACATAATTGCAAATATGATAGGGTTTAACTTACTTCTTGTATATTAGATTTTTGTGTAATCATCAATGGTAATGTGCTAGATCTTTGTTTTAAAAAAACTCAACACGAGAAATGGATTAGTAGATAGAGGGGTAAGTTTCCTAACATTGTCAATCCTTAGAAGTACCAGCTTCCTCGAATGGATGTCAACCCACGTTTTCCATAAAAATAAAATATTATATTTCAATAAATGTAAATATATAGACCTATAACATCTTTAATGATAACAAGAGTTAAAAAAATGTAAAGTAACAAACAATAAGATTAAGGTGAAGAAGATACCTATTTAAAATTGAAATCACCACTGGTAATGTGCTAGATCTTTGTTTTAAAAAATTCAACACAAGAAATGGATTATTAGATATAGATGGGTGAGTTGCCTGACATTGTCAGTCCCGAGAAGTAACAGCTTCATCGGATGGATGTCAACCCACGTTTTCAAAAAATAAAAAGATTGTATTTAAATAAATGTAAATATATAACAAACAATCAGATGACCTGTAGCATCTTTAATGATAAAAAGAGCTGAAAAAATGAATAGTAACAAACAATCAGATTAAGGTGAAGAAGATACCTCTTTAAAGTTGAAATCATCACTACCACTGGTAATGTGCTAGATCTGTGTTTTAAGAAAACCCAACACAAGAAATGGATTAGTAGATAGATGGGTGAATTGCCTGACATTGTCAGTCCCAAGAAGTACTAATAAAAAGATTGTAGTTAAATAAATTTAAATATATAGACCTGTAACATCTTTAATGATAAAAATAGCTGAAAAAAATGTAAATTGACAAACAATAATATTAAGATAAAGATAAAGAAGATACCTATTTAAATTTGAAACAATCTATTATCAATAGCTTCATCAAACTCGATGTTGTCTTCTGTAGAATGTGATGATGAGCCAATTACACTCTCAAGATTTGGAATATTTGTACTTGTAGCTATATTATTCACACCTCTTCTTTCACAAAGGGAATTCCAATGTGCAATTTCTCTATCGAATGGAAAGGTTTCGATGGAGTATCGAGAAACATAACACCTCATGCAACTTTCCAGATTTTTATCCAACCTGTTTCTCAGTTTTGATTTTATAAATGCTATCGCACTAGAAACCCTTTCATCCTCCACAGACCCCAAAATCATTGTTTGGCATAACTCGTATAATCTCAAATATTCACTGATATCTTCTTGTAAGATAGAACTTTGATAGATTCCTCACCATAGCCTTGTAATAGCACCACTTTCAGAAGGTTCGTCTAAAATTTTATATTGGTTCCTCATTGTTGTTGCAAAATTTGTTGATTGAAACTTTAATAAATCAGCATTCAGTATACCTTTGATTTCCATACCCTTGAGCTTTGAAGTCTTTGTAAATTGTTCCATTATTGTACCCATGGATTTATGGAAATGCTTTCTGATAAAGTTTGCACAGCCACCTTCAGTATTCCAAAAATTAGGATTCATCACACCCATGGCTTCCAGAATTTTAACTTTACAGAAACGTTCCCTAATTTCTGATGACAAGGTTTCTGAAATTATTTTAAGCTTTATTCTTGTTTCAACTATAAAAGACTCAAAGAGATTACGTGTCGTGGGAACATCTTCTCGTTCCGATCCTGTAATATCTTGATGTTTTTGTAAAATGTGCAGTGGTATTTCTATCCCATTAACAGTGATGCAGAGGTGATCATGGATATTAAATCTCAAAAAGGTGCTAGGATTGTTAAGATCTAATAAAGCTTTCCAATTCTCAAAAACAGGTGCATCAAAACTATCTTGGGAACAGTACAATATATCAAGACTTTGACATACCATTTTTCTCATCCGTATAAAATCCACAATATAGATTAATCTGCCATGTGCATGCTTCATCAGTGTATTGATCTCCTTTAACATTGGAAGAATACCAACCAATGTAAGCAATGTCTCAAAATCAGTTAAACGGAACAACAAGTCCCTCGCCCTATCAACTTCATGATGGTATTTGTGCATGAAACCAACCAATGAAGGATACTCCTCACGAAATCTGCATGTAGGTTCATACAAAGAGATCCATCTAGTCTCCACATCCTTTAGAAGTTTTTTGCCATCTGTAATTCCAATTACAAATTTTTGGAACTCGAGAAATCACATTGGGCTACT
The DNA here is from genome assembly GCA_019776745.2 of Taxus chinensis. Lineage (NCBI taxonomy): Eukaryota > Viridiplantae > Streptophyta > Pinopsida > Cupressales > Taxaceae > Taxus > Taxus chinensis. The sequence continues at coordinate 622,870,091 of CM034154.1, read as the reverse complement.
TGACATATAGGCATGAATTTCTCTTATAAGGTCTTCTAATTTAGCAACATTTTCTTGGTTGCTTACCATTTTATACGCTAAATTCATTTTGTGAGCCATACAGTGAATTGGTATCATATATGGGGCCACTATTGTTTGTAATCTAACACACAGCCCTATTTGGTGACCCTGCATGACAGATGCACCATCTGCTCCAACGCATACCAACTTCGTAGCAATTTCATAATCAGTCATTCCAGCAATATCTTTCAAATGAGAAACAACTATTTTATGTAGGTTTTTGGATTGTAATTTTCAACCATTTTCATAACACCCAACAGATGAGGTGTCCTTATATGATTTTCTAAAGTATAGACGTGGATACTTACCCATGCACTGTTGTCAACTATTGTCACTTCATCAATTGAAAGAGAGATAAACTTTGTTTTGTTTACATTCTCTTTCAAATCTTCCTTCTCTATCATCGAAAGGAATTTTTCCATTTCCCATCCACTACTTTGAAACCAATGAGAATGACGTACATTCAGCATTCCATTAAATTGATACAAAACTTTGAAATCAAGGAAATCTGAAATTGGTCTTCCTTTTTTTAGTATGTGAAATAGAGTAGAGAATTGTATGAATTTTGCATGTAGATTTGTTTCTTTCATCTTACCAATATGCATGTGATCGTTCCTCCCTTTTCCAAGAGATGTCTGTGTTTTTTTTACTCTGCCTCATATTCCGCTGCATATCTAACATGCATGCATTCTTTTTTAGCTTTCCACCTGTGTGTTTTGATTTTCTGGCCATCTGCCCCCATTACAGTCAAATATTGTTTTCCACAATGTTTTTCTATAGTGTCTAGCTTCAGTTGCATTTTTTGTTGCTTTCCCAATTTCCACGTACATATTGTACATGTACATTCAGATGGGATCTCTTCAAAATTAGATGATTGTACAAGTTCAATAAACAGAAATTTAGCTGCCCAATCAAACTTGTATGTCCTGCCAGTGGTCCACATATTCTTGTTCGTTTTCAATGCTTTACTTTTTTTAGTAGAATTTTGAGCAATATCACAATCACCTGGTTTCCTCTTTCTTGGACCGGAGTTTGAATTTGATTTATGTGTTCCATTTTGTTGAGTATTCGTATGTGTGATATCTTGGTGTTCTTCTAGTTGCACCCCAACAGGAACAATATCTTTAAGATCTGGCATACTATCATAGGTTTCATTTGTTTGACTTTGATACTGTGCAGAATGCATTTCCACCTCAATAATACCTTCCACACAGTCAGTATTCTAATTCTTTTTGGTGGCATCTATATGGTTGGTATTTTCAATATTTGTATCCGCAGAGTTTCCAAAATACTTGAAGAGTGATTTCTGAGATTTCTTACTTACTTTCAGGTTCTTCACATTCTTTGAGCTAACACCTTCCATTATTCTGAAGAGATTCTTGCGTCAGCAAAAGAACCGAGTAGCGATTCTATCCACTATCTGAGGTCTCTATCATGCGTACCCTATCTGAGGTCTCTATCGCACATCAACTTTACACTTGTCACACGTCAACAGCATATTCCCTATCACGCGTCCACTATCTGAAGTTACTGTCATGTGGAAACACTACCCTTGTCATGCATCAACTACTATGCCCTGTCGCGCGTCAACTCTCTTTGTCACGCGTCAAACCTATTTCTTTTTCACACGTCTGCAATATCTCTTTGTCACGCTTCTACAATAACTCTTTGTCGCATGTCAACAATGTCCCTATCATGTGTCAACAACTAACCCTCACAGGCTAACAGTAATCGCTGGTGCTTAAGAGTATGCGACTTCAAACTTCACAGTATTGGTAATTTGGAAATTGGTAAGCTACTTGAGGTATACTACCCGGTGAATCACCTAGGTTTTTATAGGAGATGTTTTCAAATGAAGGTGAAGCCGACCCCCAAAAAAAATTATTCTATATATTTTAGGCGAACAGGACACCGACCCACTCCAAAAAATTCACCTTTTCAAATTTTCCTAAAATGAAATTTTTACCATATTACGAATATTCGCCACTAAAATTATCCTTGATGAAATTGTTGTAAGAAACCCATCCATTTATAGTTTCTTACTTGTTGAATTTTTTTTTTTATCCTAAAAATATTGGAGAGGTTGATGATACATGTGGATGATAGTTTCCTTACCCATCAGATAATGTTTCCATTTCTTGATTGTTTGAACAAGAGCATACAATTCCTTATTATAAGTACAATAATTCAGAATTTCAACGTGAAACAATTCAGAGTGATAACATACTAGCCTGACTCCCTAAATTAGGATAGACCCCATAGCATAGTCACTAGCATCAGTTTCTACTTTGAAGGTAAGTTGTAAGTTAGGTAAGGCCAAAACTAGAGCATGACAAATTTTATATTTAAATTTTTTGAAAGAAATCTTCTATTTCTTACCCCAATCAAATGGTTTACCCCTTGTTGTCACTAAATGTAATGGCATTGCTACAGAAGAGAAGTTCTTAATGAAATTTCATAAATACAGAAGTTCTCCCAAAAAAACTCTTGGTCTCTGTCAAACTTGATGGTGTACACCAATTCTAAATGGCCTCTATCTTTTCCAAATCAATCCTTAGCTTTCCATCTCTAACCACATGTCCCAAAAAGACAAGCGACTGTTGTGTAAAATCACACTTTTTTTCATTTAACACAAGTTGGTTCTCATTAAGAAGTTCCAAAACTTGACGCAAATGATCAATATGTTCTTCAAAAGTTCTGCTAAAAACCAAAAACTCATCCAAGTAAACAATAATAAAGGAATCAATAAAAGGCCTCATTACCTCATTCATCAATCTCACGAAGGTAGCCGGTACATTACATAGCCCGAATGGTAATACCAACCATTTATATAACCCTTGTCTGGTCTTGAATGGTGTCTTCTAGATGTCCTCTTCCTTGATCTGCACTTGATGATACCCAGACTTCAAATCAAGCTTACTAAAATATTTAGCATCTTCTAACTAATCTAATAATTCTTCAATGCGAGGAAGTGTTACGAATAAACTTAGGTTAATTCATCATTTACTAAGTTGTAATTTTAAAGTAATTAAATTTAATTACTTTAACTTAGTTGTTATTTATCTACTATCTAATTTTCACATCCCTAGGTTAGTGGGGGCTATGCTATTTTTAGTTTATCTCTTCCTAGATGTTCCCAGATGTGAATAGTTAGGGGCAATATGTTATTTCTTCATATTTTCCATAGTTAGTATATTTTATCCACTTTCTGTGGATGTTGTTCTAGTTGTTCAATGTCTATAAACATTGCAGCTTCTTCATTTGATATGAATGAAGCGTTTCTAAAATATTGCATTCTTAAGATTTGGTATCAGAGTCGGTTGGTCCTAGCTTTTGTGTTATTGTGAGGATCGCATGAAACATATAAGGAGAGTGTGCTACATAAGGTTAAGGTTTTATTCCTATAAGTTTTATCTTGGAGGAACCATAGCTGTCCCTAGCCTCTTGGAAGAACCTAACTTGCTTCATCACCCCTAGAGATATACACATATTTGTTGCTGATTACAAAAATTGATAGTGCTACTGCATTTGGAAAACTACTGCAGGGGTATCCATTTTTTTGCATCAAGATAAAACCATCAATTTGGCAAGTTTTATTGAATGATTTCCTAATCAATATCTTCATATAGATTTGATACAAGACATCCACTACTTTAATATTTGTGCAAAGAATTGTGTTTACAAAAATCCATCACAACATTGAGACCGAGTTCTGTAGAAATTCCCTTATCGAGCTGGTATAAATCTGATAGGTGAGTCCATAGTCGACTGAGCTATCTATTGAACTCATATTGAAGTGTTCTACATAGCCACCAGCGAGCCTTTCCTTACATTGGGAAGTGTTCTTAGCATTGGGTTTCAACGTTGTGCACCAAGGAGTTGTGACAAGATCTACACACGAAATTGATTGCATGTATTGGGTGTATTTATATTGTTGAACAAGCCCACACAACGATAAATCTATGAGAGTGAGTCTATGCATACCAAGAGGTAGATCAAATTATATGGGTCATGGATTGAGCAACCACCAAGAGTTTCAAACATTGGCGAGTTGAACAACATAGGTGATTTGGGTTGAGCCCAAATCATTGGGTGAGTTCAGATTCTTTGCATCGACCCTAAAAAATCCAAAGTGACCGTGTTGACCCCAAAATCAACCCTTCCTCCAAACCAGAGGCATCAAAGCACTCACAAGAAACCTGCATGCAAATATGACTGAGTCGTGTGCATTGGGATGAGTTCCTCTCCTATAAACATCGCAAATCTCTCCTTTACAAGGCACAACACGTGCTCCAGACCTCCCAAAGGTGTTTTTATAGACCACATGAGCAAAGGAGACCTTTATTAATTGTTTTTATAGACCACAAAAAGTGAGCCATCCCTACTACACCAAAACCTGAGAGCAGACTCTATACTTGTGTCCATAGCGACCTTAAAAATGACACCATTCTAGGTGATCAACAAAACAGTGATCCATGTGCATTCGATCTCAAATCCTATCTCTCCAACATTTGACACTGAATGAGCCTGTACAAAAGCAAATGCCCAAAATACCAAGCAAACCACTAGTCCAGAAAATACGTCCAAGCTCCTGTAAAACCATATGCGTACAAGCGGCGGAGAATATATATAAAAAAAACCAACGGCCAAGTTGGGTGTATTAGAATTGAAAAATTAGAAAAATGATCCCCTACAGACTTCAAGTTGAATTGCAACAAAATAGTGGCAAAAAATACACGCAAAGCGGTTTTGGGAGCCCTAAAACCACCAATTGACCAGGAAGCGACAAGTGGCTTCTCCACAAGCAAACACTTCTACAATTTAAAAGGTAATTTGATTGTTTCTTGTTTAAATACAAGTTTATGCACTACATATGTCAAGCATATATAATGTGTAGTTGGTTTAGCTGAGTGTTTTTGGGCAAAGAGGTCAAGAGGTCGACCCCCAGCCTATCAAGTCTATTTTACTTTATTGAAATTTGGAGGAACCTACCAAAGTTATCAGTAAAAAGTTCCTCTAAGTCACCTAGTCACAATTAAATCCCATGCTAAATTTAGTGAAAAAACACCTAATTGGGCCAAAAAAAAATTATAATTATTTTTCTCCCATAACTTTCTTTCCGTTCAGCAATAAATTACGAAAAAAAAAATTGTAAAATTCTAGATTCCGATACAGAATTCATAGAACTGGTTGGCTGAAATAAGGTGTAAAAAGTAGAAATTTTGTACTCAAAATGTATCCCAAAAGGGATTTTTTCCACAAAAGAAGAGACAGAATTTTAAACACACTACAATTATAAAGTGCCAAAAACGTTTTTCATTCCCATGGAGTTGATTTTCTTCGATTTTCAATATCCCAAAAGGGATTTTTTCCACAAAAGAAGATTTTAAACACACTAAATTATAAAGTGCCAAAAACGTTTTTCAGGGGGGGGGGGGGAAGTATGAAAGACTTGCAAATTCTTCATTGATCATGCAAACATGGTAATCCTTACGGATTATAGAAAAGTGAATGGAGGGTAGTTTTTTGTGCTAGTGTCAATTTCGAGTTACGAGCCAACCCAGTAGAGGTTTTTAAAACGTTCAGAGCAACTCATTTTTTTTTAGCACGCTTGCCAACCCAAAAGAGGTTCCAGACATCTAGAGACAGTTCATGAGCTTATTCCATCTCTTGCACATCGTTCAAAGGAAGTGCCTTCATCTAGCTACTTCTATTTATATGAGATCTAGAGAGACCATACTGAATTAAGGGGGGATGATTAAGTTTGTTCATTCACGTTAGAATAGATTTATTTTAGCATGTGTGCACTAATAAATTTTTACCTCATTTAAACATATTTTGTTTCAGATTTTTTTTCTCTCCTATTCACTTCAGGCCATGATGAATTAAGGGGGGAAATGTTAGGAATGAACTTAGGTTAATTCATCATTTACTAAGTTGTAGTTGATTTTAGTCTTCATTTAGTGTGTATTTTCTTATTTAAAAATTATTTCAATTCCACTATAAATTGTTAAGGGAAATGAAATTTAATGTCTTCTACTTTCTATACAGTAATTATCAAATTGTTAAAGAATAAAGTATTAGTGAAATTTTTTAACTTACCAATATTACTATCTATATTTCATTATTACTCTTTATAGTAATATTAACTTTTTAAATATTATTAATAATGAAATATTTTAATATTAATGTGACTTATTAATATGAAAATACATTAATATTAGTCTACTATTATTAAATATAGTCATTGAAATATAATAATATAATATTATATACATACATACATACATACATATATATGTATGTATGTATGTATATGTACATATGAATATATATATATATATATATATATATATATATATATATATATATATAATTTTATTAATGTAAAACATTAAAAAGGAAGTCGGAGTAGGAATGTTGGCCACTGCCTGCGCTAAGTTTAGTGATTTCGGGTTGTAATCAAATAAAATTTTCAAAATATATCTGTGTGTGTGTGTGTGTGTGTGTGTGTGTGTGTGTACATACATACATACATATATGTATATATATAGAACATATATCTATACATACATACATACATATATATATATATATATATATATATATATATATATATATATATATATATATATATATATATATATATATTTTCTTTCACAAATGAAAACATATACCAAATCTGACCCTATCACTAAATTGGGACAAAACCCACATGCCGATTTGGGAAAATATTATTAAAAAGAAATAAACAAAAATAAACAAATGTATTGAAACCCTAGGAGAGGGTGTAAACAAAATAAGAAGAGAAATGAAGCTTAGATATCCTCCTAAAATCTTAAAATGGCCTCTCATGGCTTCTTCCGTCTCCTCTAACCTACAAATCAAAACCAAGAAATAATAAGCCAAACAAAAGAGAAAAGAGCTTTTCATAAGAAAACTTATGGTTAGTTGAACCCCTAGATCTTGTGGCCCCAAATGAATCCATCCAATGGATGAGATTTATCCCTACAAAAAGAAGGTGGGGAGTGAGTGAGACAAATTCAAATTTAAAATGCAAGGGTTGACTTATTAATGGGGGCCACTTAATTAAGTGTAAAAGGGGATGGGTGTTAGAAACTCTCTAACTCAAATGTCTTTTAAAGAAATTTTAATTTAGTGTTAACTTTGAACCCTTTGTGGTTATAATTAGATATTTTTTATTTAATTAGTTATATCCCTTTACGCTTGGGATTAATTTGTGCAAGTTTGACTATAGTGGAATTTAAATGTTTATCAAAATAACATTTAGGGAGAACCCAAACCATGTCTTAGACTAATTAAGCTTATTAAAAGGTAGTGTGAGAGTTTTATTATTTTATTGGTGGCATTGAAATTTAGTGAATGTTAAAGTTATTTGTGATCATTATATCTTTGAAATCCCTTTACATTCTATAAATACACATGATTGAATTTAAATTTATCATTAGTTTTCTCTCAGATTAAAGTTAAATTATAGTTTTCACTGTTGACGGAACCAGGGGCTATCGACCACATTTCAGGTGTAGTCCACTGCAGGAAAATGAAACCTTAGCCATATTTGACACAACACCTGGAGCCATGTTTTGTGTAATCTGTTACAGGCAAAATAAATCTATTACAGTCAAGTGTTAGGGATGAGTTAGAGCGGTGGAGAGCTAGGAGGTCGACGAGCCAACAAGGAGCCATGCCAGGAAGTCCACGAGTTGAGTGTAATCCATTGTTGCTGTAGGTTAATGAAACGGTCCAACAGTAATGGTTGTTCCAAGATTAAATGAAACGTGGTCAAGTGATATGTTGCTACTCTAGGTAAGTGAAATGTCCCACACGTAGACTGTAACAACATGTTCCAAGATGCTGTAAATGGCTGAAATTTGCACAGGTGTTGAGTTGGTGAGTCATGTGAAACGGTTGAGCTACAGTGGTGAAACCAAGTCAAGCCAGGTCGATCAGGGCCGAAACAAACTTGCAAAGTGAAGCAGAATGAGGCAGCAAGTCAGAGGACAATACAAAATGCCCATGTAGGAAGAGACTAATGTAAGAGAATGCACAGTGAAACTCCAAGGCATTAGTCACCAACACTAAGAGGAACAAGCTCATTTAGGAGGGTGTTTGTTCAAGCTGCAAACGGAGCAAGAGGTGCCAAACCAAGGGAGGTTGATTAGAAAATGAGCCAAAATCCAAGGTCGATGTAGAAGCAAGGAATAATGTGGTGAAGCGAGGATGAATTCAAAGGCCTGGAAAGCCAATGCAAACACACCCACACAATAGAAGAATTTGATCTTGTAATGACCAATGCAAAGACGTTCAAACCACGAACTGAGACAAATGACCAAACCATGCATGGGTAGCAAATAGACAATGTGCTCATGTTCACACCAAAACCCAAACTGTTGAGAATAGACAATTCACCAGCCAACATGCCAAGCAGTGAGCTAGGTAGAGAGGTAGGCAATGAGAAAACAAAGCATGCAGGCTCAAAAAGTGAAGCCCGTTTGATGACCACTGCAAAGAATGCTTAACACTAGGAGTAGAGATCTGAGGCAAGAGGTCTTAAAACCTAATGCGTGTAAAAAGCAATGCATGAGAAAACCAATAAAAATGAGCTTCCAAATCAAAACCGTCCCTAAGCAGCGGGTTCACCAATGCAAAGGTAACCTCGATACAAAAACCATAGGTCCACGCCAGAGTAAAAATGAGCTCACAAGAATAGAAGCGATCCTGAATGAACTCAGCAACCCATGATTAATCTAACCAACCATATACCTCAAACTTACAACTGTTAAAACCTCAATATGAGGTGAGCAATACAATTCTAAAATAATTAAAAAAACTTGCACGAGGAAAAATGAAAAACCCAGAAGTAATAAACAACTGATAAATGAAGAGTGCACATTTTACTGAAACCAACTTGGATACCATGAAAGAGGGAAAAATGAGAACCAATGTTGAAAACAATGCACCACAATGAAGTTGCACTCCGATGGTAATGTCAATCCCCAATGTAATAAACTAGATTCAAATCAATGGAAGGAAAATGCAAGTAATAAAACACGTCTCCTCATACTCATAGATTGAAAAAAGGAAGTACAAATAGGGGTGTTGTGTAACCCCCATGCTTATAAAAGGAAAGAATATCAATGACGCCACTGACGTATATGACGTGACTAGCGCATATGATGCCACTAACAGAGGAGTTACAATTCCAAATAAGGAATGTAACTCCTATGATGCACTGACGCAAATGAAAATGACAGATTCTATAACAAAATCTGACACTTGTCATTTGACTTCCTAACACCTATGACTCTCGTAAGGTGAGACGACTCATCAAGTGATGTGGATGATGACTAGGCATATCACACACACCAACATCCACTTCTCCAAATCTTAAATTTAATATATACTACCTAAAGAAACTATACTATAAAAGTGATAATTAATAAAAAACCAATGTAATTGGCCAATATTCCTTTCTTAAGTTAAAATTCTTGAGTAACTTCCCTTCTTCATTGTAGTCATTTTGTGTCTTTTCAGCTCCAATACTACATTTTTCCCAATGAAGCAAAAAATTTTAGGTGGCGGTTAATATTCACGGAAGTCGAATGGAATTTAACTGTAAGTTTTTTTTATGTAAATCCTTTAATAATCCTAAGCTCTATATTAAAAAGGATGAAAAACCACGAGCTTCATTTTTATTGGGTTGTGCAGGTTGGAACTCAGAGTGTGACAAGATTATGTAATCAACAGAGCATTGTGACAGTAAATGGATAGTTTCCTGGGCCAACTTTATCCATCTCTGAAGGACATAATGTTATTGGCCATGTGTAGAACAACAACCCATACAATATCAACCTACACTGGTACATGAGGATACCCATCATGCCCAAGTCATATTTCTTTATTAATGCATTACATTAAAGAAACATTATATCTGATTTGTTAGGAGTATAATTGTAGGTATGGGGTGAGACAGTTGAGACCATGTTGGGCTGATGGACCAACCTATATAACGTAGTGCCCCATTACTCCATGGAATACATTCACCTACAAATTCACCATAACTAGACAAGAAGGGAATCTGTGGTGGCATGCACATATCTCCTTATCTGAGGGCTACACTAGATGAAGCATTAGTCATTTAACCATGCACTAGAAAAACCTTTCCTTTTCCTACACCCGATGTTTAGATTCCCATTATTATAAGTAAACTCTCTTCAACCCAATTCCTTTTGGATGGTGGTTTAATTTTATCCCTGGTGCAAGAGCTTATCTATTTGATTTAATTTAATGTTGCTTATTATTATGCATTGCAAGTATAATTTAAAAGAATTTTTTCGCATTACACAAGATAAATGATGGCTTTTCAACTTTTTTTACCAATAAAAACAATCTTTTAGTTTTCAGCCTTTTGTTTTATGGTGAGGTTTGTTTTCCCTTTAGAAGAAAAAAATTTGGTTTCATTACAACACTATCGAAAGTAATTCTTAACTGTTCACTGGGAAAAAAAAGGAAAGAGAGTAACATAATTTAATAACAATTGAAAATGATTACTTATAATTCATTAAATAATAATATTTCACTAGTTAATCTATAAGTTCTTATTAAATGGGTTGTAGTCTAATAGTGTGTATAGCACTATAAAAGGTGTTGTTTAGTAATCTATCAATGCATAATTTTTTTTAAAAATCAAGTAATAAGGGATGAGGTTGGGATTGTTCCCCGAAGATTTTGGGGGAATGGAACCCCTCAGTTCAAAACAACTAATTCTAAGAATTCCATGCTTCTAACCCATGCCAACTTTTGGAATGAATCAAAAAGTATAAACTCTTTTGTATTGATACTCATATAGATATCGCAAAATCTATTCCATTTGATTCTTGAATCCTTAAAGGTATATTTGAGGTGGTTATTTACTATTTAGTGGTCAAACATTCAACTCACAAACATATATGATATTAACATGAAAACACATTGCTAGATCTAAAAATGTAGAAGAGTGATGTCATGCATTTCACAAATAGTTTTTTTTCTATAATTTAAGTTAATTGATGATAGATAATATTATTATGGTTGCATTATTATTGATGATAGATAATATTTCTTTTTTTATTAACTACGTTTAAATTCACTATTATGATGCAATCTTGCTTTATAGAATCCACATTATTAACTATATTATTAACATATTTTCATAAATTCATTCATGATCTATATCATTAAGTGTGTTATTTTTTTGTTCCTTATATATTTTACACTAATAGATATGTATGTCTTCACCTACCACAAACACTCATGGATGATGTTGTTATGAATAAATAATTATTTTTCTACATGTAAATCCATTGTCACAAATGAATGTTTCAATCCATATTAACTACTATTTTTTGTTTACAATAAGACTAAATTCAGATTTTGATTTAATAAATTACATATTGACTAAATTTTTTAACAACGTAATACTTATAATAAATCCTTCTATATACCTATTGGTCTTTCAAAAACAGCTATAGATAATTTTACTAGTTATATAATGGAGAGAATGCATAAAATAATGTAACTTTAAAAAAAAAAAAAACAAATTTAACGCAAAACTTAAGTTGTTAAGTTTTCTACAAACAAAACAACCTTTTATTTTACCTAAAATTCAGAAAAATTCAATTACAAAATAACCACACCCTCAATTATGCATACAATGATGGGGAATAAATTTCCCATTACATTAGAAATAAACTTTTCCTAAATACTAAAAGAATCTCATGAATTGTTTAAAGAACCTTTCTTCCTTTGCATCTTCCCACTATATTTATGTTGGCTTAATATATCCAATGACATATATTTACGCAGAAGGTGTTCCCCCTATGGGAAAGGCCCTTGTGGACGTTTCTATGACTATCTTAAATTTGACGGTTTGACAGTTGTCTAGACGTTTTCACTTTTTAATAGTTTTTGGGACGTTTTTGCATTTTAACAGTTTTTAGATGCATGGCAACAAGGAGAGACCTTCCACATGGTTCACTGTGGAGGACTTCCGTGGAGGTCTTTAAACTTATATTGACAGAGGACATCGTTAATCTGCATTCCAATTCAGAATGCTTTGGCACGCAGGTTGATTTACATTGTAGCGGACCAGGGATACCTTGTTTTTGGAAAGAAGTTGCAGACGCATATGAAACATCTCTTGTTATTTGTTGTTGACCCATTTTTCCTTCTGAGCTTGTCCCACCCATGACTCTTAAAGTTGATGAATCTATTGAAGCAACCGCTCTACATCTCTTATGTACAGGATTCCCAAGATCATCAGGAGAAGGAACCCAAGATGTTTCAAGTGTGAAAGGAATCTCATCTGAGAGCTTTCATGGTGATGGATAAGTAACTCAAGTTGCATCCTACTTTGGACTGTCACTGCAGTGGTGCTACAATTGTGACCATTTTCAAATAAGATTCAAGACCTTGTGATTGCATATGTTGGTGATTCTTGGGCTATTATGGGCACAATTTCTCCCAATGGCAATTTTTCAGTAGACTTAGTTAACAATTGATATGAAGGCAGACTTACTTGAGGAGTTCTAAACAGAATGGTTAAGCATAGTGAAGAAAAATCCAGATAAGGGGATGCAAGAAAATATTGGTCATACTAAACGAATGGGAAGCATCCTTTGAGGGATCAAGAGAAAATTTTCCACAACATTACAAGGCATACTAAGAATTAGTTTGTGCAGCACTAAAATTTCCTTAGAATTTGGATAGGTTTGCTATGGCATTGGAAAATCAAGACACCCAATCAACTAATTTGAGTCCTCGATATTCTGCTTCTCAAAGTTATAACTCGGAAGTTGCTGAGTCTTTAACGGATTCTAATATTCTAGGATTGAAATATTTAGAAGGCTAGGAGTATTGTGGATGTATTAATGGAGATGTTGATTGCTCTAGATCCTGTCACTAGAGAGAGTGTAAAAGAGGATGTAATTATGGACCTCGTTAAACAGTTGCAACATGTTCTTGCAAAGCATGATGCAATTGCTTCTGGATCCTACAATCCCTCTGAAGAAACACATGTTCCTTCACTCCCTCAAGTGATCATTGAACAAGAAGAAGATGAAGCAGAAAACCACGAGGGACACTTATTTAATAGGTCTTTGAGAATTCACGCACAATCTGAAGGGGAGGTTACTATTACAATAAGAAACCAGCCAACTGCTCAGCCTTCCCCACCTCTAGGCCTGATGGTCAATACTCCACTCCCTGAGACTCTTGATGATTTGAATCTTCTTGGCGATGATGCATCTGAGTCATTGCCTTTGGTAACTCTACTAGAAGTTAACCAAAGACAACATACATTGTCCTCATCAGTCTTTCAGAAGGCTACACAAAATAAAGAATCAGTTTTCCAAGGGATAACAATAAGAGAACAACAACATTATTTATCCCAGTTGTAAGATGAGACTCAAGCACACTCAAATGGAAGTCTATCAATGAAAAGTCATTTTCTCCAACAAATGGGAAGACAAATATGTTTATAATATTTAATCAATTTGTTCATCAAATTAATTATATATTACATAGGCATAAGTTATGATGTAAATTCAAGTTGGGTCAACTTGAGAACTTGAGTTTAGGAGTTGGGTTAGATTAAGAAGTAGTTTTATAACTACTTCTTCGTACATAAGCCTATAAAAGGCTAATTTGTAATTGTAAAAGGGACTTTTTTGGGAACTCTTTTTTAATACAATATTTTTCCTACTACTGTGTTAATGTTCCTCAATCATAAAATTTTCCATTCTGCTTATGATTGAATGATATCATTGAAGTTGCTCCTTCATAGTGTGATTGATGCCCAGGTGATCAAACTTTGTGTTCATTGTTAAGGTACATGGAAGTCAAACAAGGTTATTAAGAAATTACTAGAGGCAGGGAAGTCAGATAAGATTCCTAAGCATATTACTCTAGATGACATAGGTGGTGTTCATAATTGGATTGCACCAGGGAATGCCAAGACTTCAAGTGATTTTAAAGTTGAGTCCTTGAATTGGTTATATGTGTTATCTTAAAAATGAGTCCTACCAAGATTGGATGTTGTTTAGTGCCTTACAATGATGAGAATGATGTTAGTGCTTTGTAAATGATGAGGGAATTGCAAAAATAAGGTAATACTTCACATATATTCTTGTTGTATGTTTTGTATCAAGCTTGGATATTTTAAAAATGATGTTCACTCTGCAGTGAAAATTTTCACACCATTTAAGCATCACTCTATTTTAAAGGAAACTCTTGTACATGGAGGACGTTATCCCCATCCAAGTTAGGGAATCTATGGTTGGAGATCTTGAAATATACACTGGACAAGTTAAACATTTCAGGATAACAGGGCATGAACTTATTCCAAGAAACCTCATTATTATAGAAATAAAGATAAAAAAAAATTTGGCTTCACAAGCTCTGTACATTCAAGATTTCACCTTCTATTCAATCCCAATTTTGGAATCATGACCTCACTATACTTGAACAAACAGTCACTCATGTCCTTCTACCTCTAGAACCATCTCCATCCTCAACTTGATTAATTCAGTCATCATATATTCACCCACCTTTTCTAGACTATCCTTCCATGTGCCTCTTGAATAATTGGCATATTTGTAACTCTTTAGAATACCTATTATCTCTTCCTTTTTCCTTTAGATTCTATCATACCCATCCTCAAGACCCCATTCACCTTAATATTCACTTAACCTTCAAATATCTCTATAACCCCTGATATCACTGTGCAACATTGTTTTCCTTAAAATATACTGTCACAAGTTCTGAGTTAGTGATGTACTATAAACTCTCCAATTCCCTTAGATCTCCTTCTCCAAAGAGGATACAAGTAAATATATCATTGAGCTTGCATCGTAAAGAAGAAAACACCCCAAGTTACATAGTAGGCTTAGACGATGTTGAAGGAAAAGCGTTGCATACAACTCATAATCATTTTTATCATATATGGCCATAATAGATAGTAGGGCTTGCATATACATTAATTGATAAGCATAAATGTCTGCCTTAAGTTCCTAGGACTTAGATAGAAATCCAAAAAAATTTCAAGGGATTATAGGATACGATATGGCATGGTTACATCCGTGTATATGTACATGTATATATATCTACAATAAACATATTTTTGTGCAAAAAATCATTCTTTGTGGATTTTTCAATAGGGGATTAGATCCATGAGAAAATTTGTAAAATATTTTTCTTTAGATTTCTAAACATAGACGTGGTTTCATTTCACTATGTCCAAGCTAGACTAGATATTCATATGCGTGGATTCCAACCAAGGAACTATCCATCGCTGCGCCAGTCCTCACAATCTTCCTTTGATCAATGGTGGCAGATGTAGAAAGTGTGAATTAGGTAGGGTTTTTCTACATGTGTTGTTCTTTTATATGTTTTACATTTCTATTGATAATGTTTTCCCCTTTGTATGAATATATAGGTCTTTTTTGTGTCTCACTCCACAAGGCATACGATTTGCGTATCATTTTTGCACTAATAATGAAAGAACAAAGGTAATTCATTTTTGCATGGTTTTACCCAAATTTCAGTGGCAAATCAAGCAGAAAAATACGCAGTTGAAGGTGAAAAAATAGACTCGCATGATTGTCCAAGAATAAGCTCCAGGAATTTTTGCAGCATTTCCCTGAACCCTGGTTCTTCTTCAAACAAGCCATGCTATAGCAAGATGTCTGCCAGCAAAAGATTACCCTCCCTCAAATTTATTTCATCACTTTCCTGTTACTACAACGGGAAGGAAGAAGTCAAGGAAGAAGTCAATCAAGATGAAATCTTGGAAAGTTTTGTCAATGCTTTGGAATCAAGTATGTAATAATTTAGCTTTAGAAATGAAAGCATGATGGAAATTAGTTTGAAGGGTTTTACAATATTTATACATAACCAACAGGGTATGGTGTCTACAGAGCAGATGTTCATGGCACGGGGCCTTGGGAAATATGTCATGGAGCCTACCACAAATATAGGAGGAGCGCGTGGAAATTCAACTTCCAAACCAATTTCTACCGATTGAGGTGGTGGTGGAGGAGATGGATATGGTTTTGGATCATAGAAATATTGAGGAGTATTATCAGAGAATGCTTGAGGATAATCCTTCAAATTATCTCATTTTATGTAACTACACTTAGTATTTGTATGAGATAAGTATTGTGTTATTTACTGTGTGAAAATATGGGCTTCATTTCACTTAAATTCAATCATTCTCTGTTCTCTGTGATTTAACCCGACAATAATCTAATATGCCCTTTATTACAGAAATTACAAAATTAAATTCTGGTATTCTGAAAAATCACAGGACTTACCATGGAATTTTATTTCCTATACACTAATGAAATCATATTTTGTTGCCATCTTAGGAATTGATCCATAATTGATACCATTGCAATCTATGTCAATGGCTATTCTTCTTCCTTCATGTAAGCTTCATGTAACCCAATGTCATAATTGGCTTCTGAACATGATACCAAGTTTACATTGACATCAACTAAAAAAGTAACTCTTTATGACAACAATACCTTCAATCTTATTGTATGGATTTCTTCATTCTCTTCCTGAACAATTGAATCCACAGTCTAAAATTCGTCCATTGGCAAATGTTTCTTCATCTCAAAAAAACAAAAAAGGCAAGGTCTGTTATAACAAAAAAAGGTATAGTAGTTGATTATTGTATAAATTTTATGAAGGGTATATATATTAACTTGAATCAAGATTGTTTTGTTCTTGGTAACAGTCAGCGGTTGGTTGCTTAATTGCATTTCTATGAACACTTTGTTCAACTATAATAGGTAGGACTACTTTGATAGGTTCCTAAAAAAAGTAATTGTCATCTTAATAAGCGTAAATTGAAAGAAGAGCACAACATACTCATGATGCACAATGAACACCGAAATTTGTGAATCTGGTAAAATTTGGGATTGTTGGGAGTCAAACATACATTCTAGGCAAAAATTTTATACATCTATGAAATAGTATTGAAATTTGAAATTATTTTAATTTGGGATAACTAGTTCCAACATAAAAGATTGTCTTAAATCCATACATAATGATAATACATGTTATGTTGACCATTGACCTGTAATATTGTCACATAAGAAGGGGATATCTATTTTCTTCATGCTACGAGCTTTATCTTTGAGGTGTATCTTTAATGTTAAATATTTTTGTTGCTCCATTTTCATTTCACTTAAGCTATAGGTTAGGCTTATAAAAGGTTGTCATAAATGGAAGCTGGGATACCATTATTGATGTGGGTGCAGGGATGTTTCCTTCAATGGATTAAACGCAAACCTGTCTGATAATAAACTTTCTAGAACCATTACTGGGCGCTGTGCGGGATTTGGAACATCTTATGAAGATTTTAAGTCTTGTCCATATATGATTTTATAGAGCATAAGCAAGACGTTCAGTTTCTATGAATGAACATTATATTGACTTGATGATTCATCACAATTATAAAATCAAGGAATTTGAGCAGAAATAGATTGAATGGGTTTCTGCCAGAGGAGTTTGGAAATCCGAGGAATATAATGGATATGTAAGTTCTTTATATTGAAAATATGATTATTTAACTCACAAGGTCATGTTTTTGAATTTATATGCCATGTATTATTGGTTCAAGAGAAATTGTAAATTAGTGTGCTTCTTTTCAATATTTGCATGGATATTCACTTTCTCCACATGGAAACTTGTTATTTTATGATTACATGGTAAATGGAGGTATGTGTGACTTGTATTTATTCAAATTGAGCTTGGTTAAATGGAAAATTCTATAAATGCTCAGAGGCATTATAGAAAAAAGAAAATTTTCTAGGTTCAGCATTCCTAATACCGATAAATCTCCAATCTCTTCAAGAAAACCATCAAATGGATTACAATCACTTGCATCAAACAAGACGTGAGATTCAAGTTCAGAAAACTTGGTGGAAGTCTCTTTAAATTTGAATTATGCTACAATTCAAGAAATGTAAAGGGGGAATGCAAAGTGACAATAATGTGTAACACAAATACCATTTCAAAATTTGCAATTGCAGCATGTATCTTATCTTTTTTATACCATTATATTCATACATCGTTTACTGTAGTGCGAACATTTCTAGATTTAATTTTACGAGAAGCTATTGGTGATGGACTGCAATGATTGCGAGGTATGTACAAAATGGGTTAGCTGAAAAAGCCTTAGAGTTGTTTAAACAAATGCAACATGAACGTAAAAATACAAACCCCACAGACTTCTCCAATATCCTTCTAGCATTTGGCAAAATCAGAGATTTGGAACAAGGCATGGAGATCAATCAAAAAATAATCAAGAGTTGATCTCTGTCAAATGTTGTAGTTTCAAATGTGTTGATAGATATGTATGCAAAATGTAGATAAATTCATAAGGCATGCAATTTGTTCGATAAATTCACTCGTGAACTTTAAATATTTGTACCATCTGGTCAGGGGAAGATATGTTTGATCTGGGGAAGATACAGATTGTCGGAGTACCTGTCAAACCTGATTTTTTCTATTTTTTTGGTAAATGCTTTCAACGTAATGCCCGATTTGACCAACTCCCTGGAATTGAGCCTGAAATTATGTCATAATTTGTGCTTTCCTTGTTAGTTCAAAATTTGTAATTGCGGCATGTATCTTATCTTTTTTTGATACCATTATATTCATGCATCATGTACATTTCCTTCATAACCTTCTTTATGCAAAGTTTTCTAACGCACCCATCCCTTCAAACTTGACACCCTCCCCATCCCTTTCTATACTTTGAACTATCAACGCTATGTTAGTTATTTCATATCTATCTTGCCTTCACCCTATTCCACGATCATCCATTAGCACTTCTGAAAATGTTTCACTCTTTTTTCCTGTTTCAAAAGAAAACTATTGTATTTCCTTTTACACTTACATACTATTGCCTCCTACTACTATGTCGATTGAAAGTACTATTAAGAAAATAAATGAATATTACTTGCACTTTTGTTATGTACATATTTGCATCCTTATAGACCATGTGAACGCACTATATTTTTCCATATAACTAATATTCTTTTCCTTCAACAACATATGCAGTTTTTAATTCTCAAAATTTTACCTCTTATGCGTAATTTCCATTGGAACTCCACATGCATTTCAATTGTATATAGTTTATTGATTTTGAATATTTCAGCATTTATATGTCATCAAACAATGCATCGTTCCTTGTTGACTTGCATGGATTTTTTTCAATAGGTGGTACTCCATAAGTCTGTGACTTCTCAATCATGTCGACTCCTACAAAATGAGCCCAATGAACCAATGTAACCACCGTCTCACACATGTTGCAACACTAACACAATTTCCCCCAAATAATTACAAACCACATCAACTACAAAAGTAATTAACTATCCAGTGTGGTATCAATTGTATTCATGTTTAGTGCCAAAAAAATTGGCCACAAAAGACTACCACTCATGACATAAAATCGGCAAATGTACGGAAGTCTTCATGTATTCATGTTTAGTTCCAATAAAATAGTCCACAAAACGCTACCACTCATGATATAAGAATTGCAAATGTATATGTACGAACCTTTAAATGTAATGCTCCATCTATATTCCTACTCTTTTATTTTTGTAAAACCTGCATGTGCTTTGCTTAGGACATCGGTGAATCTTATTAGTATCTCTTCTATGATCATTTCTGGTTACAACAACTTTGGGCCTTCTCATACTGGTGTTGGCGATGGTCGCGGGAGCAATTGTCTATTTAAAGAGAAAAATGCATAAATATCATTCTGAAGAATAGGAGATGGAATACTGGCCACACAGACTTGACTACAGAGACGTGCATATTGCAACCAAGGGGTTCCGAGAAGAACAAATTTTGGGTTGCAGAGGATCTGGTCAGGTTTACAGAGGAATTATTCCAACTAATGGTCTCGAGGTTGCTGTGAAAAGCATTTTGAAAGACACTGTCCAAGGACTGAAGGAATTCATAGCAGATATTTCAAGCCTCGGTCGCCTCCAACAGCGAAATCTTGTGCAGATTAGGGGCTTCTGCAGGCGGGAGAGACCACTATTCATAGTTTATCACTACATGCCAAATGGAAGCCTGGATAATCTGTTATTCAAGAAGGCAAAGAGACTGTTGGGATGGGATCAGAGGCATAAAATTCTAGGAGATGTGGCTACGTGATTTCTCTAGAGGAATTGGAGCAGAAAGCACTCCACAGAGAAATTAAGTCCACCAACGTTTTACTGGATTCCGAGTTGAATGGAAAGCTTGGGGATTTCGGGCTTGCCCGATTGTATGACCACAACGAAACCTCGCAGACCACTCGTCTGGTGGGAACAATTGGGTACATCGCACCGGAGCTCATTAACACGGCAGAATCCACCACCGCCTTAGATGTGTTCGGCTTTGGTATTTTGCTGTTAGAGGTTGCATGAGGAAGGAGAGCGGTAGATCCCTCTCTCGAGCCTGCCCAAATAATTATGGTGGACTGGGTCAGAGAGCTTCGTGCCAAATGCATGCTGATGGATGCAGCCGACCCGAATCTCTGTGATGAATTTCCAGTAGAAGATGAGATGGAGAGAGTGCTCAAATTGGGGCTCCTGTGTTCCAATCCTAATGCGGAAGGGAGGCTCGGCAAGAGACAAGTATTGCTAATACTTTAAGGCGAAGCTTCCCTGCCAACTTTTGACGCTGCATATTATTGGCATACGAGCCCATCAGGCCATATCTTCACGTCTACTCCATATATTAGTCGCAGCTCAGATATTGCTTCTACTTCCATGTCTCTGGAAGGACGGTAAATTCCACAGACAACCGAACATGAACTTTCACTCGACTCTTTATGAACAAAGCAAAAATTCACCCAAAGATGTTTCTAATTTTTGTAATATACATACAAAAAAGGTATATTTTGTTTTTGAAATTGGTAGAGATTGTGTTAAATTGTAATATGAAATGATTCTTATGATATCTTATAAAGGTGGCATGGTACGGCATCTCATAATATCAAATTTAATCTAATTTTAGAGAATACAATTAAACGTAGGTAAGTTTGTTAATAATTACAATTTACTAATAAATACTATTTAGAAATAAATGAATATGCAGAATACATATCTATTAAATAAATTTTTATATCTTATTGCAAGTTTTTGTGATATCTTGTTCTTTTGAGTAAAATTAGAAAAAAAATTATATACATGTATAAATAATGTTAAAGTTTACCTACATTAATTTTATTATCTCTATGCATCGAATTAATCCATTAACTTATTTATCATTAATAATACAATAGTCAACTATTTAGTGTGAATTTTTATGTTTCTAAGAAAACTAAAATAGGTATATCTTTTTTAATTATCTTATATCAATTATAAAAATCATTAAAAATTTATAAATATTAAATATTAGAAGGATAATTTGACAACTATAAAATAATAAGGAATGATCTAAACACAATGGCAAATTGTCCTTGTACAATTCTTATACAAGGAGACATAAATAAAATTTGTAAAACTACCATAATAATATTTATAACATTAGAGATTCCACATGTTATTTCATGGTACTTATGAAGGCTTCTCGATATTAATAGTACATAAAATTACGCAAAGGTAGGACACTACAAAATGCAAAATCATGTTTAACTTGAGAAAATGCAATAAGCACATATAAAAGGTTGTTAAACATTATACTCGTTCAATGGGGATTAATACCTAGGGAGACGAGGTAACTTCTTAGGGCACTAGCAATTAAGGGCATCTGAATCTAAATATTTTTATTATTTTTAACTATTATTGGAACTCATCATTAATTTCTTTTTACGTGAATTCTATATTAATTGACCCTTGTATATTATTATTGTAATGCCCACATTTTACACACACAAATACAACAGTAAAAGTACCCGAATAATTTTAATATGATTCTAATCCCGTAAATTCATTTGGAGTATTATCCTGACATCATCCCTATTACTTGAAATCTATAAATTTGTGGTTTACTAGTGTGCAAGAAAACTAATTTTAGAACAAATTATAATTTGAAATTAAAAATAAAATACTGCAAAGAAAGGAAACTCTGGCGATTTGTAAAAGGTGAAAACTAGAAATGTAGAAAGTGATGCATGAGCCCCTTTTATTGAGAATACAACTGAAACTATAATGACTGTACCATACATTAAATATATCAAATAGACGTTGCAAATATTCACGAATTCAAACGAAAGTAGCTTTACATAAGCCTCAAATATACAAAATTGACAAATAGAAAAGAAATGAAAGTTTTGTGGCTTTTTTAAGCTACTAGTGTATTTAATCAATTTCATTTACATTCTTCAAAACAAATTAGATAGAATAACCACACACTTTAAATGGGTAATATAAAAAGGTTACAAGTTGATCCTTATAGTGGTGCTCATGATCGATTATACCTCAGATAAATAGCACAATAAGTAATATGTCATTCAATGCGTATACTATAAATTTGATTTGATTTGATTTGATATTGTAGGTTAGAGATTGATTGGATTCTTCTATTTCAAAATATGAATCTACAATGTACAAATCAATTTTTATTCATAACATAATAATTTTACTCATCATGTAGGATATCCCATAGAGTTCCATTTACCATGCAATCATAAAACAACAGGTTTCCAGGTGGAGAAAGCGAATATCCATGCAGAATCACAAGATTTCTTTGCTTGATGCTTCCAACTGTTTCAATCTCAGTTCCAACTTCACACAAGCTTTGTGGGTAGTGACTATGCAGTCTCTTTATAGCAATTCGATTACAATTCTTTAGAACACATTTATAAATAGTGTGTGTAACACCATAGCCAATTATATATTTCTGATTTATATTTTCTTTGTTTCTCATTATGTCATCATACATGTGAAGACCCATGTCCACAAATAATTCCAGCCCATGGTGTAAGTTTTAAGACCATAATTGTTTGTTATGTTTCTTTTCTCTTGTGTAGAATCAAAAGCTTCTTCAGAATCACACCTAAAGACATCTTTTTTGGTCACACTATTCTAGAAGGCAAGTATGCCAATGGCTGCGGTGTATGGGTGAAATATATGTATAGAGTGTAGTGTAGTGATAATATGCCAAAGTCAATGACAGGAGGTGTAGTTAGTTACAAAAGAAAGGTATTTGTCAACTCCTTTGTGCCTCAGTCTCAAGAAATCATTGGGAATCATACAGTTGGAGCTCTGAATGTTGTTTCTATTCACTAAAATGAATCATTAGGCCCCAAGCTAGGCAACCAATCTACATGTGAAGATAAAAACTGGTATTTCGGAGCATGAATAGAAGGTTTGGGGAAATTGAAAATGAACTAAGGAAAACAACCACCTTTGAAACAAGATATGCAAATGAATCAAAACATAATGAAAGAACATTTTTTATAGATAACATAGTTTCAAATTCCATGGTAGCCCAAAAAATGCTCGACATCATTGCTCATTTCTAGATTTTTACATTCCTCCCTTTCAATTTAGGCACAACTTGAGATAATTGTTTTCTCAAAAGATGTACATTCAATATTCATGTGTATGGATCAACCATACAAACTTCTTTGGTACAAATACCATTGGTATTAGACATCTATCAACTTAACAATAGGCCCCTCATTATTTACCCCCTTTTTGTCAATCACAAGCTGTTTTAGTAGGTTTTTCCTTCAATAATTTGTTTTCAAATTTGTATTATGTTTAGTTGTCTTCAAACATTTTTGGATAAGTGAATTAGAATGCTAAAGAAATAAATATTGAGAATGAGCTTAAGTATCTATATAATGCAAAAAAAAATTATACCTTTGTTTTGTTGGTATGGAATGAATGAAAGAAAGATAATATTTTAATAACATCTACAATCTAGAAAATAGTCTATGGAATCAGGGGCTGCCATGAAAATTATCAATCTTACAAACTTTACAACCCTTTTTGATATTGGATATTTTACTGTATATCTATCTTGATCTCACCAAGCATTTTGAAGATTCTCCCACTCAAACAAATTTTTTAATTTGCATAGAAACATGCGGACCTAGAATATGTAGATAGATGCATTTGATAGTAACCATTTCATCACAAAATCTGTACAACTACAGTTATGTACAACTTTAAAGGAGCAACAATTGTGGACTAGTGTTAGATCAAGGTAGCTCAGTAGAAACATGACATTATTAAGGACCTTTACCTAGCTTAGATAAAAATAGTTATCAAGTGTACACAAATTTGTCTAAATCTTATTACTTGGTCACTTTTTCATCTTCCCCCCCACCCCCACCACCTCTTTGTCATCCCTGTTCCAAAAACTTCATGGAGTTCATCTTCAGTGTATTAAATGTGCCCTTGCTTATGTTCTAGAAGTGTTTTGAACTGCACTGCATATATAATTCATTTAAAATATTGTAAAATTACCGAGCTATATTAATTTGTACCTTTTAAAATTGGTGCTCAACTATTCATTGTTCAATTTATAATCTTGTCAAAATTACGATTGTTTTTGATGTAACTAATTGAATAAGTATAGATATATTTAGTTTTATTAACTTCTTTTTCCACTTTTTTGTAGGGTATTTGTGATTCTCATTCTCCCACAGTAAAGAAGAGAGTGTCATCTCTAAATGAACTTCAGGTGGGTTTCAATATTGATTGAAGTATTTATTCATTTGTTTTATTTATTGCATGTTATGGGTTAAAAAATTATTGTAGAGTTCTTTCATGTTATTTTCTTTTGATTGTTACATTTATATTTAGACTCCAATCCTTTTTCCGAAGTGACATGTGGGGGCATGTGCCTTTGTCAATGACATGATTCATTATGTGCTGAGGGGCTTGTTCCCCAATGAGGCCATTTCAAAGCGTCCCAAGTTGGACGTTAGACTGGTCATAGACAAGGCTTTTTAAGCTTCCCGTCATACCTAAAAACATCTTCTACGACTAACATACTTATTTTCCCTCTCCAGTTTAATATGATGCAGACTAGAAACACAATTCCCCTCCCTACAACGGGACTGACTTAACTATGCCTCGCTTGTAAAGGGAAGAAGAGTTTAAAACGTCTTCAATGTGTTTTTAATGTTTTGCATTGCAAGAAACCGAAACCACCTAAAACAATGATATCCGAAATGATCAGAGATCGCTTCCACTTGATGCCAACATCCCTCCGCTGCGGTGTTGCGAATGCCTCCGCCTTTCAGCCCAGCCAGAGACATCAATCGGACGCCCCACAACTGCAAAAGACTAAATTATGTCTCCATAATTCCGCCCACAGATCGCGGGTTCGAATCGCAGGAGCCGATGTCTCCCAAAGTCAGTTGTATTGGTCACATTAAAATGAAACCCCCGCAACTGGCGAAGCCGTCGAAGCTCAAGAAATTAATGCTGGGAAGGCATCGCAAAAACAATAAGGCAGAGGAAGAAGATACAGTGAAGGGCGAGGAAGGAAAATTAGGGAACACTCCGGATTCTTACGAAGCTAAATTTGGTAGCGTTTATGTGGAGGAAGGACCAATCGTCGCTAAGTCTGAGTCTTTCATGTTGGAGGGAGCTCCAAAAGAGGAATTCCGAAGCGGTGCTGTACTCAGCCCCTTAAAGCCTTGGAAGCCATTAATGAGGCCAAACCCGAGAAGATCTTTCACCACGTTACCTAATGTGGATGTATTCCGGGGATGAAAGAGAGGGAGAAATGATTCTCTAAACTCTGTAAATTAATGTTTTGCAAAATAAATTGAGCAGAAACGTATATCATATTGAATGAATGTTTTTCTCAGTACTGGCCAAATAATTTTGTTTCGTCGCCGAAACAAGGGCCGGGCCGCTAGTCTCTGCGGTTTAAGGTGCTTTTTTATTATTCCATTTTAATAATATAGAGGAAATGAAAGAATATGAAAGGTGTAAGGATATATAATAGACATGGCAAATTCGTACGGTTTCATTTTCTCATACTATTTTCTGTGAGTGAGTGTACTATTGAAGGTCTCTACACATGAGGAATAAAATCTATTAAATTATTTTTAAAAACTATGAAATTGTTGACCCCAATCACTCATTTACTTTGAAAGTGATTCAATTAATCCTTTTAACAGAAATAAAATATTTTAAATTTTCGCATAATTTCTATCCATTGTATTAGTTTAGGCTAATCCTCAGTGGTCTGATGGACATCCATTAAGCTCAGTGCATTGTTAGAGGTTGTAATGTTTGGAAAGATGTAGTAATAATTAGAGTATATGCACATTTCTCTATGTCAATGTAAATATTTGTCTTTGAAGGTTGTCTGTGCCAAATTGATTTGTTGTCTATGTTTAAAAAGTACTTATAAGAATACTAAAAAGAAGTTAAATAATTCATTTCTCATTTCCCTGTTAAAAATATTCATCAAATTCAATTGAATACAAGTTTACAATTGAATCAAACAAATATACTACTAACTAAAACATTAGCTCAATACAAATTGAAAACAATTGCTATATCTAAAAACCTAAAAAAAAAGAGGATATTTTACTAACGCTCGCGAATGATTAAGATAAGTCAAGGGGACACAAATATAATATCCATAAATGATCATTATAAGTAAAGGGAAAACAAATCTAATGCTAAAATCAAAGCGAATAACTTGTATTTCTTGAAATTTTATGAGTATATGGAAATACATAATAGTTATAACAGTACAACCTCTTAAGTTAATATACATTTCCAAACTCTTAGTTATTTTAGCACTAGAAAGGTATATGCAACTATTGCTAATCATGTAATTAATTGAACAAATTTGATTTTCTAAAGATCAAGACTCAATAACTAGTCGATGGTTTATTAAAATGGACAATTCAAGGCATAAGCATGTAAGGAAATTCTAAAACAAAGGTTTTCCAAATTGGTAATTGAGTCAAAGACTATAATAATTTTATCTAATAATTGGTCAAGGTTGTTATGACTACATTAATCTATATATCGACTTAATTGAGCATTTTATTCAATATACTTAAGAGAAGGTCAATAGATTATAAAATAATAATTTTACCAAAGGTTAGATGTGCCTTGTTCTATTCATAAAGTCTCAAGTTCACGCCCAAGATATGGCAAACATGAATCCAATTTTTTAAATCAAAGAAAAATTATGTCGATTGAAAGTGATTAGTTCACTAACATTCTACAAATGTCAAATTATTCAAACAACTAAATACAACACAATGAAGAATTAGGTGCGTAACACGTCCCACAACATGGAGTTTAAGCATACAACACAAATTTATTTGTTCCCATTCTAAGAAACCTAGATAAAAAAAACAACAGTAAAAATTTTTTATGAGTCAAATGACCTAGCAAACCAAACTAATTACCAATCAAACCATGCAAAAAAATTGTAGTAATATTTAGAAAAACAGCTTTCATCCTCCCCAATATTATAAGTAAATCTAGCCACACACACTTAAATCTTGGTCATGATGCCTACCAGCTAGGAGCTTGCACAATTTGATGGGTACAAATCAAATGTTGAGGCAAGAAATAAGATTGTATTGGTGTTCTCTTACGGGTTCTAGTATTGTATTCCTGGTGCAATTGAACGTAAATTGTGTTGAAAACCAATGTGGAGGCATGAAATAAGATTGCATTACTAGTTTCTCATGGGCTCTAGTCTTATAACTACCACCATTCTGTGAGCTATTCTTAACCCATTAATCTTCTTACGCCCCTGTTTCCATAGGAGATGTGGTTGTTATTTCTTGAAGCTCCCACAAAGTTGTAACTAGTTTCCTTGTAAAGAACAAAAATTTGTTTTTGCATGCAAATACCATTTAATGTCCTCTTTCTCCAATCACCATGATCATGAATTATTCCTCATGCTTTCCTTGAAAATTTTATCAATCTTAACTATGTCATCAATATATGTATCTTTACCTCATAAAAATGAATATTTTAGCATAAAGATCAAAGGAACTATTACTGAGAGAAACCATGTATCCATTAAAACATGTTAATAGTGTTAATTACACTGAAGGCATTCACCCTATGGGAAAGGCACTTCTAGATGTTTCTACGACTATGCTAAATTTGACGGTTTTGACGGTCGTTTGGACGTTTTCATGTTTTCCCACTGTTTTTAATAGTTTTTTTGGGGCTATTTTTAAACAAACATGCATACAAAAGAGGAATGGGCCCTTTAGAATCAGATGGATGGGGCTATGCATTCATATCCCTAGCAATCACCATGGCCATTGCTAATGCGTTGTTCATTGTAGGAATGCCGCTCTATAGGCAACAGGCTTCTTGGAGGTAGCCCATTAACCCGTATAATGCAAGTTATGGTGGCTGCCTTTAGGAAAAGGAAAGTTGCTCTGCCTACCAATGAGGGTGATTTGTACGAGGTCGTCGGTAAAATATCAGAATAATAGATCTGTGAAATTCATACCTTGAGTCCATTGTCTAACTTCCACAATGTGAGTTTAATATTCATTGGAGATTAACGCAGTATCCTTACACATTTGGAATGAGATACCATTGGATAAGTAAATGAATGTAATATCTTTTAAAAGTTTAAGTGATAGTATTTCCAAGTCGATTCACATTTCTTTTTCCTGAGGTGGCATCTACATAACCAATTTCACATTACAGTGACTCAGATTAGCTTGAAATTTATGATAGATTCATTTTATTTTAATTGTGACTATTGGATTCTCTTACCTCAGTTATATCAGTTGGAGCTACCTACAATGTGTCTGCATGCTTTCTTGAATCAACTGTGCAATGATGTTTTTTGGTCAAAGCAATAATCAGAGTTTCAATAGCAAATGTGTGAATCTTATCCATCCAAAAGCTACTGCATGCAACTGCATATACTAAGATGTGATGCCAATTAGTTTCCATCAACTCCTAAGTATAGAATCAGTGTAGTTTCAAGCTGATTAGTACATCTGGAGATTTTATATCATGAGTGGTAGCATATGGTGACCTCTAGAAAGCATCATCATTACATGCGCAATCACTCGTGCACACAAATGGCACAAATTAGCCTAAATGCATTTTCTCCTAGATTTAATTCCTCTTTAATTGTGTCCAACAATAGCTCCTATAGGTCTATATCTAGTCATGTGGGAGAACTGGGGGCTTATTTTAAGAGGAAATATATGTCCATTGTTCTTTCTCAAGAGTGCATACTTGGCACGTCTTCTAAGAGGAAATGTTATGGAAAAGATGAAAGTGGTAAATGTGGAAGTATTGGAAGGTGCCACTACACTAAATGAAGTTTATTAGTCTCTAACAAATTAGGTGCGAAAACTAAATAATCCACGTGACATAAACTATAATCCTATTTGTGCAAGGGTAGTTTCATTGATTTTTATGAGTTGTTAAAGAAATGTTTAGGAATGCATATATGGAATTGGAAAACTCATACTACCATAATAGTTGCACACCCACACTTTCTTGTATAAAGTCATTTTTGTCATCCTTAGGCATGAATGGTAGTGTAGCCAATGACAAGAAAATGGTGCAATATCAGTCCATTGTTCCTGCTCAAGAGTGAATATCTAGCACGTCTTCTATGAGGAAATGTTCTGGAAAAGATGAAAGTGGTAAATTTGGAAGTACTAGAAGGTGCCATTGCTCTAAATGGAGGTTAGTAGTCAATAACAAATTAGGTTTCTATGAATTAATTCGCAGATTTTATTCCCAATTTTGAAATGTAGAAACAACCTTATAAAATTAAGTGGCCCATCTATATTTCTACACTTACGAAATAAATCACACCCCTTATCAACATCAACTACAAAAGTAATAACTATCCCTCTAAATCAAATAACATATACCATTCGGCATTCACATTGCATTGTATAGGTATTGCATTGTATTGGATGTGAAATATTTTTCTTTTGTAAATTTTCTTCAACCATGAGTTGATGGTTCTGGATTGTACTTTGGGAAAAACATAGTGTAAGAGTGAATGATCAGAATGATATATTATGGCTCTAATTACATCTTTTTGTAAATCACCACAAAGATGGTTTAGCAGAACCTACAAATTTAAACAAAAACATAAACGAAGCACGAAACCCCCAACTGTAAGAGACATACTGCAGACCACCCATGCACAAACATAAACATTTCGTTGGTTTAAATGTCAGGTTTCTGGTAATTGTCATAGTCACCATATTTGGATAAATACTAATTTTCCTGCCATATTTTTGTATTTTAGATTTTACTAGGCATGCCAAGAGCCAATCAGATCAAATATGTTCTACTTGGCTTTGTAGAGGTATGCAGTCTATTTTTTTCTATCATAATTTTCTTTATTAGTCGGTATAAATGAATGTATAGTAAGTTATGATAGTGTAGGTGATAATATTAGTAGTAGCTATTATTATACAAGGATAACCCTATACGCGCTCTTAGTGGCTACATCCCTTACTGATTTAAATGGTCTAATTAGCTTTAGAAATGTTTCCAAACTATTCCATTTTAGTCATATTGACTATTGGATAATATCATGATAATTAGACTCGTAATCCCCAGAATGGGCTTGTGATTAAGAACAGAGGTAAGGAAATTTTTAAAAAACTTAGCTAAAAAATTATATTGTACTGTGTATGGATTCTACTATTAAATTTGATTTGTTGTGTAGATATGACTAATCTTTGATACTTGGAAAATGGATGAAGCTTCCAAGTTTACTTTAGAGTAATTGTTGTACTGGTACTATTATTTAGAATGTAATATTTCACTAGAAATTTATGAATAAATAAGTGAAATGTTGCTGAATTCCAAACAGTGCCATTTTAAAGAATAATAGCAATGTTTGAATACTTTGGCAATTGTAAAGTGATCGATGGATAAATCATTTCTTGATGGTATATTCTCCTTTATTACTCAATTACCTCTCTCTCGTCAATTTTTTATTCATATGTTTTATTTGCAATTGAATAAGCTGACAACAAAAATACAAGTCAGAAACATAGTTCCGACACCCAACCTCAAAAGAGGAAACAATTCAGTGGTGAATTGACCAGTGCTGTAAAAGCACAATAAACTGTCCCACTTTTTGGTATGTTTTGTACCATTATAAACATGAATTTTCAGTTTCATTGATTTTCTAAAGGTAATAGCCATAAAACCGTACACATTCATGAAATTCCACAAACTAACGAAATGTTGTATTTAGAGTGTAGAATACATATCAATTTTTTTAAAAAAAAATTGCAAAAAAAAAGGTCTTTTTCTTAATTTTATTCATATGTTGTTTCTTATGTTATAAAAGAGGAATGACTGTCCTCGGGTGGTTTTTTTGAATGAAAATTTATTTTTTCACCATGAAATTTTAGATATATGTTTAAGATTTGAATTTTGAGGTGCTATCAAATTTTCATATTTTTTGGACTTATATTTTTTTTTTAATTAATTATTTAGTAAAAATATTTTCAAATAAATGGCGTACAAATGTTTATACTAATAAATTTTAAGATTTATATCAAAATTGAATTTTTTTTTCACAGGTAAGAAGAAGACTTCAATAAATAGTAATTTTAATTTTTTCAATTTTTTTTGATATTTTTTGCTATTTTTCAAATTGGGTTGATTGTGTACGATCGATTGTCCTAAAATACCATATGTTAGCAAAATATAAAAAATAAATAGTAAAACATATTTTTAAAAAATGAAAATTATATTTTTAGAAAGCTAATAAAATTCTGTATTTTGTGTTAAAATTTTGTAATTTTATTCATTTGTTAACCCTAATTACGTGGCACCTAAATGGCACATTTTGGCATAAAATTATCCTCCAAATGGATTTGGCACCAAAATGTGCCACATAAGTGCCACATAGGTGCCACATAGGGGGGTTCGCGCGAAGGGGGTCACGTGAAGGGCGTTCGCGTGAACCCCCCTTCGCCCGAACCCCCCTGAACCCTAAATCCACCGCCCAAAACTATATAAATATCTATATATAACTCTTTGCCGCCAAAATTATTTGAATTCGAGGGGTTCGCGCGAAGGGGTGTTTGCGCGAACCCCGTTTCGTGCGAACTATTTTTTTCATCCTACGTGGCAGTTCAGGCGAAGGGGGTTCACGCGAAAGGGGTGTTCGCGCGAACACCCTCGATTTCCGATCCCGCCCAACTTGTTACTCGCGTTTTTGGGACATGAAGTGGGACACAACATTGTGCTTTGACGCTGTCCAACAGTTTTATAAAAGAGAACAAAATATTCAAAGGTAGAAATTAGTCTTGGGAGGTAATTAAAGTTGACAAATGAAGAACAATGAACAATGAATTTGCAGATACGGGATTTGGATGGGCAGGCATCCTTAGAAGACATTTGTTGGAGCCTACTCCCATGTGGTGGCCTACAAATCTTGTCCAGGTTTCTCTCTTCAGGTGTTTTACCTTTCATGTTTATATCAAGGGTCAAGAAATAAGAAAAAGAAAACTTAGATTTTAAAATTTGAACTTCTCTTTCTTAGGGTTGTGGAGAAACCACAACTCCACCAAATACTTTAAGAATTTGGATGTTATGGAACTTGTCATCACATTGCATCTTAGGTGGTGTAGACTTGGAGACATCAAAGGCCATAGCCAAATATCAATACAAATCTTATCAGGTCTCAAACATCATTGTAGCAGACTTGGGATAATCTCCACCACAACAATTGGAATCGCAGTGCATCTTATGCTGAATTGACCTCAAATCCCTCATCTCAATATTTGTTCAAACCTGAAAAATCATCATGGCCTCAAATTTCCATAGTGCCACAAACTTTGGATGGCTTTTCACATGTCCGGTGATTTTTAGCTGTTTTGAAAAGACCTTGGCATCACATTCCATTTTAGGTGAAGTATACCTCAAAGGTGTCTATAAAATATAAATATCATAAATCACCATGGCCTTAAATTTCAAGAATGGCACCAGATGATATGTCTCTTTATTGATTGTGATGTTTTTGACCAACAATTTTTGTGCCATTTTAGTCTTCTCTTGTGCCCATCTGGTGCTTTCTCTACTTGTTCAACTTGGATAGAGATTCCCTACGCACTCCAACTGTATACTTCTTTTCTTTCTTTTCCTTGTTGCAGTTTGACATAGATACAATAGGAACTTATATTGTATACCATGCACACACACTTCTTCTGAACCTTGGTCAATCATTTGATATAAAAATAATATTAGAATCTGATACACCAAAATGGAGTTGGTGAGAACATGGATTTCAAGTAAATTCATTTTGTTTCAATTTTCAATTGTTGTGATTGCACAGATCTTCATGAAAAGGAGAAAAGGCGCAAGGGAGGCCTTATGAGAAATCAGTTCTTTTTATTAGTTCTTACATGCAGTTTCACCTATTATGTTGTGCCTGGGTATTTGTTTCCCATGATCACATCCCTGTCATGGATCTCTTGGATATTTCCTAAATCTGTGCTAGCACAACAACTGGGTTCATGACTATATGGTATTGGTATATGTGTCACTGGAATAGGCTGGTCAAAAATTTCTTTTTGCTTGGGAAGCCCACTTCCAGTCCTTAGTTTTCCATTGTGAACGTAGCTGTTGGATTTGTGTTTGTAATGTATGTGATGACACCATTGGCATATTGGCTAAATGTTTTTGATGCAAAGACATTTCCCATATTTTCTGAGGATCTTTTCACCTCCTCTGGCAAAGAGTACAAAATTTTCAAGATTATTGATTCAAATTTCCATTTGGATTTGAACGCTTATGAGGAGTATGGAACATTACATTTAAGTACCTTTTCTGCTATGACATATGGAGGGGGATTTTCTGCATTAACTACCACAATAGTTCATGTGCTTCTTTTCCATGGAAACTATGTATCCATCTCCAAGTCTCTATCTTATTTATAAATTCTAATAAAATTATATGATGTCACCAAAGTAATAATTATTGAATGTATTTTTTAAAATGTCAATGGTGCAAAGAAATATAGAAGCTTAGCGTTTCTACTTTTAGAGATCATATAGTGGATGTGGACACCAAGTTAATGAGAAATAACAAACATGTGCCAGAATTATGGTTCCAAAGAATTCTTATTGGCACTATTGGTTTGTCCATATTTGCATCTGAGTACTACATCGATCAACTTCAATTTCCCTAGTGGGGAGTACTATCAACATGTGTTATTGCCTTAATCTTCACACTTCCCATCGGCATTATTACTGCAATTACAAATCAGGTAAGATTGAATGAATCTTATGCATACCTTTTTCACCAGCCTTTTAAGCTGTGTCTTAGATGCCAGTGCTTTTTAAGGACTTTCTTTTTGTATGAACCTTTCAAATGTTGGGTTTTTAAATCTCATTGCTTATAGCCAAATAAAATAGTTTTTATGCCTGTGAATATCAATATACATGAAAGAACACACTAATGTCTTCATTGAGGTTCTCTTCGCCATTGAAGATTAGGCATATGTTAATAGAACTCTGTTAGGGAGGGATTTTCTTACACATTCGATTTGAATTTCTCTATTAAATTTTTTTTATCACTAACTGGTTATGTATTCCACGGTTTTAGCATAAACATATAATTAGTATAAGATAAATGAAAAATAATTATAGGCATTTGTTCTAAACTGCTAATCATTGTTCTTGTTGTATTCTCTGGGACAGAGGCCAGAGCTACTCGGCTCACTGCATTTGTAAACCGCATTGTGAAGCTAAAATAAATTTAAACTAGCATAGATAGGGCTTGATATGTGTTGATAGAAAACTTTGGTAGGCTGTGTGGGTGTTGATTGTAAAATCAAGACACTTCAATTTTAGTATATCTTAAGACTTTATTTATGATATTAGAATGACCATCTCATTGATATCAATCGTAACATCTTTGTAGAATTGGGGAATATTTTTACTACAAGACAAATATGTTTCTTGTGTGGGTGTTGTAGACTCCATGTCTGAACGTGATCACATAATACATTACAGGTTACATTTATCTTGGAAAACTAGTAACAAACATTTGCTTCAAATTGTATGGTTACATTAACATGACTCAAGCCTTCACATTCTTACAGGACTTTAAATTGGGCCATTATATGAAGATCCCCCCCACAAAATATGTTCAAGGCTTTGTTCCTTCCATTTCTTCATGAACTGGATTCTGATTTACAATTTGATCAAATTGTATCACACCCCGAGTAGATCTCTTTTTTCTACAACAGGGCTCATTCGCTACATATCTTTTTCAACATCCACTTCTTTGGCTCTTTGTAATTCACACAAATAATTAATAAACACCAATAAAACTAATTTTGAGTATGAAAATGATGACATGTCATTGTGGTAGAAGTATATAGACAAACAATGCACATTTTCAATGCCATCCGCTTTGGATCTCAATCTATGTTTAACAGTACTATGTAGAAGTGATCTGTCGAAAGAGGCGTTACACATTCTGTTTACCTGCATTTCCAAGAAAACCATTTGAAATGGTAAGCAAATTCACTCATATAACAATCAGAGGGAATTTAAGTTTTCCACAAATAAACTATTACAAAATACCGTTATACTCATGTATGAAAAGTGTGGAAGTTTAGCAGGTGTTCGCCAAGTGTTTGACCAAATGACTAAACAAGACCTCGTCTCATGGAATATCATAATTTCATTTTACACAAGACACGAGCATCCTCACCAAGCATTGACACTGTTTCACTAAATGTAACCAACAAGGTTTGAACCTGATCGATTCACCTTTTTTGGCATACTCCCAGCATGTGCCAAAATAGGTGATTTGAAATAGGGTATAGATATCCACAAAAGTATAGTCGAGAAGGGATTTTTGTTAGATGTTGCAGTTACGAGTGCCTTGGTAGATATGTATGCAAAATGTGGAAGTATACAGACACGTGAACTATTTGACAAAATGAAAGAAATGTAGTCACATGGACCGCAATGACTGTTAGTTATGCACACAATGGGTTTGTTGAAAAGGCATTCAAAAATTTTAAACAAATGCAATTGGTAAGAATCAAGCCAAATTCCACTACCTTTTCTAGCAACCTCCAGTGTGTGCCAAAATGGGTTCTGTAGAACATGGCATGGACATCCATCAAAAAATAATTGAAAGGGGTTTCTTGTCAGATGTTGCATTTGCAAGTGCCCTGGTAGATATGTACAAAAAATGTGGAAGCAGGCACATCAACTATTTGAAAAAATGTCTCAAAGAGATGTGATTTCATGTACTGCAATGATTGTAGGATATGCACAAAATGGGTTTGTTGAAGAGGCTTTGAAAACATTTAAATGAATGCAATCGGCAAGTTTCAAGCCAAGCTCCAAAACTTTTGTTTATTCCAGGTATATTTGTCTTTTCATGTTCAAAGTTTGTTCTTTCTATGCATTATACTAGGTAGATTGTTCCTATTAGCCTTAGACATTTGAAGATGGAATTGTAAAACATCATATGCAGATTGCATTCTTCCATGACTCAAAATGCTGGAAATACAATGTTGTCAGATGTTCTACCTTCCAAATCATCTGGATTAATGCTTGATAAAAGTCATCTTACATCACTGAAGGTTCCTCTTCTCAATATGCAATTGGGACAGAATGGTATTCCATTTAACAATGCATTCATGCACTCAGAGGACTGTCATGAAAATGAAAAAAATGATTTTGGAGGGAAATGCATAGATGATTTTGTATTAGAAGGAAAGGACAATTTTCCAAATTCTTTAGAGGAAAAATTTACTCAGAGTCAAGATTCTAAATCTGCTAGTTCATTTCTACACTATATTGAGAGCAAGCAGCTTTCATTTGCAGAGGCTACAAGATAATATATGGTGCATGCTTTGTTACCACCATGGACTATTGTTGTTGTTATATATATTTTATAACAATTTATGGTGTTTTCCATAGTGAGATTCTAATAACATCTTACTGTTGATGTACATAAAAGCTGGCCTATAAACTCTTAGTGATATTTGTCTTAAACCCATAGTTAAAATCTTATCATTTGGTGCATTGGAGAGCAATTGTTTTTGGTATAATGAGTTAAGTTTTTTGGTTTTTTTGATTCGCTGTTATGAATTTGGAGGGAGTTTTTGGTTGGGTGTCCCCACCTTGTGATACTAAGAAATATTTCTTATTTATCTTTATATGTGTATTGAGGGAGGGATAAGAATTGAGGAGGGATGGATAAGAGTTTTTTGTGGTGGTGTGAATGAAGTTTTGGAGGATTTTAAGGTGGAAACCTAAACCCATTGGGAGGCATAAGTGATTACCTATGTTTATTCTCTCCTTTGGCTTGGATTGTAAGCCTTTGTGCTTGGAAAAATTGTATATTTTTACCATTATTGTATTATGAATGTTGTGTTGAAAGTTTTGTGTGAATGGTTGTTGTTGGAGCCTTGTACATGTTTGTCATGGTTTCTTGACTCCTCTTATTACTTCATTGTCAGGGATCAGAGGCCAATGAGGAGGATGAATCTCCTTCTCATTGATTATTGGTTGGGTGGAGAGCGTTGTCTAATCCCCTTTCCATTGTTATTGTGTTTGGATAATGAAGAAATGAAGGAGATCAAGTTATCATTTTTGAAAGTTTTGTGTTGAAGAATATCAAATAAAGAGATAATTTATTTTGTAATATTTAGCCATGTTGTTTCCCTTAAGTTGAAGACTTGTATACTCTTGAATTTTAAAAGGAGTTTCTTGTAAAATTTATTATCAAGTTATGTATTGGAAATGATTGAAGAAAGAAATTTTAAAGTTGTGATTTATTGAGAATGTATTCCTTTCAAATATGGAAATGTATCATAACTACTTGTGATTTCATTTCGTAAAATTTTTGTGTGTGTGTGTTAGAAGAATGTATGAAAGTTATTCTATATTTTCATGGTTGAAATAGTTATCATTCTTATTGTGAAAAGAAAAGAAACTTCCACATAGTAAATGGTTATATTACTTTCTCTTCTTATATCTTAAATGCATTGTAGTTGGAAAAAAATATTGTAGTCAAACTTCACACACTTGTACCAATGGAAAAGTAACTCATTAGGTTCATTTAATCAATGAAAGTAGACCTTTGCACATATATATTTTTTGTTATAGAATATCAACAAGTTTGAAACTCGGATTGGGAATATATAAATATATATATATAATCAATATATATGATTATATATGTCTCTTTTAATAAATTGTCTTTTTACACAGTGACTGACATTGGTCGACCAACTAGCGTCGACATAACATAGACCGAAATTGGTCTCAGTAGAATTACAATAGTTTAAAAAAAATAATCATTTTCTTTAGTTGTAGGAATCCTGTTGCTTAGGAAATAGTAAAACAAAGAGTTATAACTATCTTGAAATATATGTAAAAGCACATACATATGTATATATTGAAGAATGTGTACATTGGTGTGTGATTTGACAAAATGGGTCAGATTTGTAGTAATCAGCACCGGTAGCCCTATCGGCATCATTAGCAGAGTGGGAAATGTGAACAGTTAAGTGATCAATATTAGTCTCCTAATCGCAAGATCTTTTAATTTTGTTTATCAAAACTTGTAGCTTAAATGTCTATTTTGAAACCCATGGGTAGATCCAAGTAGATAATAGTTTTATATACATGTATATACATATATACAAGCAAGTATATATGTATATGAGTGTCTAACCTCATAGATCTAATGAAATGGGGTTTTCCAAAATAATAACTCAAAGAGTTTTAAATAACCAAATAGCAAAACTAGATTCATGGTGGAATTGATACAATAAAAAAATAAAGAACCTTGCAATAGAAAACCCATGAATAAACTCAACTAAATGAAGAGAAGAATGGAGGAATATTTCCCTATTTGCTAAACTAGATTTTAAAGAAATGTCTCCATGGTTTCACTTCTTGCTCCCATGGATCCCATGGCTTCCACTCTTGCACCTTGCAATTCAAAATGGAACAAATGAATGAGTTCAGTTCAGGGTAAAATAAAGAATAATAGGACCTCATAAGGATGTTTAGGGTTCATTTGAAAATACCTAGATTTAAGGGTGCAAAACTATTTAAATCTAAGGGTTAAGTATTAACCCTACACATTTAAAGTTGGGTCACTTTATGGGGTTGGTTGTTTTAATTAAGGTATGGGTATCTAATGAACGGGGCCACTTAATGGTTAGGGTGAGTTGAGACTTTAGCCTTAGGTTATTAAACAAATAAATGACATTGGATTATTAAGGATAAATTAAGAAATTGAGAAAGGGGTAACTTAGCTAATGAATTATAAGGGTTAATTAAGTGGAATTTAAAATGTTTAGGTAGATAACCTCATGAGGGGAATTATTGTTAATTGTTGTGAGAAGTAAGAATTAAACTAATATAGGAAATATTGACACAATTGATATTTGAAATAAGTTGAATTAACAGAAACCCTAGAAAGGGATTCATCTTAAAGTAGCCTCAGTGTAAATTAATAATGTTAATTATGAATTTAATATTTGAAAACTTTGTAAATATATGAAGTTTATTAAACAAGAGATAATTAAACCTAGTTGATAATATATTGTTGCAACCCCTTTTAATAAAAAAAAATTATTCTATAACTTTTTTCTAGTTAAGAATTCAATTTTGTCTTGGGTTTTGTGGGTAAAAAATGTGGGTGTTACACTTGGTTTCAGATTCTTATCTTCAACGCTTGGACCCTTGGGCATACACGGAAACATAAACAATAAACTTAGCACAACTGTGACTTAGAACACATGACATTGTGGATAACAGAAAACATAGAAAACTAGAAATCTGAAATGAACCTAGATGATGATGAATTGACTCTCATCTTGATTTTTGGATGAGGTGCGAACCACATGAGGGAATATTTCATGTGGAGTTATATATACCACCCCCTGAGAGAAACATATGTCACTATATTACCACATATCCTATAGAAATTACAGGATATCAATGGATCCATAAGAGGTGGAGCAATAGGGGGACGAGCTAGCCAACATGACAAAGAGCCATCAATAGAGGATTGTATCCCTTCATGATACATCAAGGAGTATAGAGTGGAGAAATCTCATGGATTAGGCTACACTAGAATAACCTAAGAGAAGATGGAGATAGGGCTAAGGGATATAGAGAGATATCTAGGAGCCCTAGATAGAGATATGGTTGTGATGGAAGACCTAGAGGTAGGCAGAAAAAAAAAGCATATCATCATAGAGATTTTGAATCTTCATCCATCTCATTTTGTTTGAGACATGGGTGGATTTTAGGCTGAGGCTTTGTTAGTTAGCTTGATTAGATTCTTCAAGCTATGACCATGCACTAGCACACGAAAGCTCATGTTGTGATTCATATTTTGAGAGACAAAGGAGTGTGGTGGTGGATTGAGGAGAAAAACATCCACCTAGATTCAAAATGTTACTTAGAAGCTCTTTGAGGAGCGATTCAGGATCTAATACTTATCTAGATGGTTTATTTAGTAGATGATTGATGAGTTTCATGATCTGCGACAAGCATCTATGATAGTGGCAGAGTATGAGAGTCAGTTTTTTTACTTGCTTTAGTATTTAGACTACATGTAGGATGAGCATGCCTAGATTCACAGGTTTATCTGGGGCTTGCATTTGGATTTTGGAGGAACATTGCATATGCATTGTACACAGACTTTATCCAAGGACATTGAGAAGGCCTACATTGTGGAGGAGAACATGGGGAAGACTCAACAAGCTAGGGATAGAGTGAGGATTCATATTTAATAGATGTAGGAAAGTTGATCGAGGGGGAAAACTCCTCATGGTGGACACCATTTAATAAAGTCTTCCTTCAGGCCACCACAATAGTTGTATCATACCCATCCACCATTTAGACCTCCCTAGAGATTTGATGCACAGAGAGGGTGAAGTAGTATGTGGCATACTCCTAGAGGACTTGTCAGGACACAGGGAGCTCGTAGAGATCAGTCAGCTGGAGATATTCAGTAGTGACCACAATAGTCCATGTAGCATCATCAGGATCTACCCCATAGACCACTAGAGCACCAGGGGGAGATTCTTATTTTTAGATAGATCATGGTAGTTGTGATGGATACAGTGTATGTTGACACCATTGGAGAGAGTGTTCATAGAAACCTAACAACAAGGGTAAGGAAACTATTTTAGAGCCTACAATTGGTGACATGGCATGCAGTCATATGATTTATGCAGCAGTCGAGAAATACCAAGAAGAGAACCAAGGTACAGTGATAGACACTACAGGTAGCATTGG
Organism: Taxus chinensis; assembly: GCA_019776745.2. NCBI lineage: Eukaryota > Viridiplantae > Streptophyta > Pinopsida > Cupressales > Taxaceae > Taxus > Taxus chinensis. Next base: position 622,828,756 of record CM034154.1, on the reverse strand, counting down.
TGGTATCCCTACCTTTATATTGTTTGATTCTAGCTCTTTTGATAAATTTATTTATCCATATTTAGTAGAGGGATGCAGGTTTGTGGTAGTTAGTAAGGGCCTTAGTTGGGATGTTGAGATAGCTTCTGGAGTTAAGATCTCTGTGGATTCCTTATTTAAGAAGTGTGTAGTGGACCTAGGACCTTCATCACATATGTGCATCTTCGTATCCTTCCCTTTGGTTCATATGGATTTATTTTGGGCATGGATTGGTTATCTGAACACAAAGCTAGAGTGGACTATTACATCAAATTTATCAGTTGTGCATATGATTTGGGGTTGGAGTAAGTGATAGTTGGGGTTAGGAGACAAATCTCTATTCACATTATTTCCACAATGCATCTTAAGCTGTGTGCGTGGTATGGATGCCAGCTATATGCTATTTTAGTCAGTGATAAATTGAAGGATGAGATTAGTGGGCCTTCAATTGATGATAATCATATTTTGAAACAATTTTCTGATGTCTTTCCAGGTGATCTACTTGGCCTTCCTCCCACACATGAGATAGATTTGGTTCCTGGAGAAGAGTCTATCTCATGTGTGCCTTATAGGGTGACTACCCTTGAGCATTGCGAGCTCAAATTGTAGATGGAGGGCCTTCTCTAGAAAGTCTTAATCTATCCTAGTGTATCCTCCTTGGGGTGTTTTTGGTGATTTTTTCAAACAAGGACAAATATTTGCATTTGTATATTGATTATAGACAGCTGAACAAATTAACGACCAAGAATATTACCCCCTTCCACGTATTAATGATTTGTTTAATAAAATGAAAGGGTAGAAAGTTTTTTCTAAGATAGACCTTAAGTTAGGTTACTATTAGTTGAGGATTGGGGAGACTGATATTTAGAGTTCAACATTTCACTCGAGATATGATGACTAGGAGTTCACAGTTGTGCCATTTGGTTTGATGAATGCCTCCGCAGTATTCATGAGTTTGATGAATAGGGTATTTTGGCATTGTTTAGATTTCTTTGTTCTCATATTCCTGTTGATACATTATCACATCAACCATGAATGTCTACAACTCAATGGGTTCAAACTATCAGTGTGATTGCATAACATGGAACTTTTCCCAAAGTGTAGGACTTTATAATTGAGAAATCTCTCTAGATAAGGTCAGTTATTATTCCTCTGTTATGATGTACACATACAAATGTAGAGGATATACTCTAAATCTTTTCCAAGGAGACATTGTTAAGAAGATGTAAGAAAGTAAACCTAAACTAACAAAAGGTGACGCACCAAAGGAATGGTAACACTTGCTTTGCAATTAAACAGAAACCATAAAAAAATTAATTCAACCACCATGCACAAATAACCAAGATTTCAATGAGAGATAAGGAAGATGCAATCAACATAAGTGAGGGTTGAAATCATCCATAGACTTATTTTTTTACTCGAAAAGTTAGATACAGTACATTACAATGGCCAGGAGGCAAGATTGCATTTACAGTTTAGATGGGAGGTTTGAACTCCACAAATCCACTTACAGACCAGAGAAGAAGGGAGGGTGCAAAGTGAAAATATCTAATCTTAAGAAAATTCCTCTCCTTACAATATAAAGGAAGAAAATGAGAGAAGGAGATAGAATAATTCAAATTCAAATTCCTCCTCTAACCATCCTAGAATGCATTAAATTATCCTACAACAGTGATGGGTTCCACTGCAAAACCCATGCCTCTATAGTACTCTTAATGTACAGTATTCAACGCTTTCACACATGAAAACAGGCTCCATAACCTAAAAATCTCCCACTTGTAGACTATTTTTTCTTCTGAGCAAGCTTCTCTACCCTTCACTAGATTATGTGAAGACCAACCAAAGTTGAACATAAATTTTATTTTTTCCCTTGTGACCACCTTGGTCATCATGTTTGTAGGATTCTGACTGGTATGAATCTTCTCCAGCTTCAACTTCTCTTCCTCCAAAGTTGTTCTCATGAAATGATACCTTCAATGTATATGCTTCGTCCTAGAGTGGAAATCAGAGTTCTTAGCTAGGTGTATAGCACTTTGAATATCACTATGCATATTTCCTTTCTCTTTCTTATGCCCCAAATCATCAAGAAATTGTTGTAACCAAATCATTTATTTTATTTCCTTTGTGGCAGAAACATACTCATCCTCCATGGTTGACAAAGCCACGAGATTTTTTAGTCATGAAATCTAGCTCACTGTTGTCCCACCTATAGTGTAAGTATAACTTGTCATGCTCCTCCTACTATCTACATCTCCAGCCATATCTGAATCTACATAACCACACAAAAGTGGTGTTAATCCACTGTAGCACAAAACTTTCCCCATGGTCCCTCTCAAATACCGAATGATCTACTTGAGAGGGACCGTGGGGAAATTTTTGTGCTACAGTGGATCAGACACCACTTTGTGTGGTTATGTAGATTCAGATATGGCTGGAGATGCAGACAGTAAGAGGAGCATGACAAGTTATGCTTACAATATAGGTGGGACAATAGTGAGCTAGATTTCATGACTACAGAAGCTTGTGGCTTTGTCAACCACGGAGGCTGAGTATGTTTCTACCACAAAGGAAAGACAAGAAATGATTTGGTTACAACAATTGCTTGATGATTTAGGGCATAAGCATGAGGAAGGAAATATGCATAGTGATATTCAAAGTGCTATACACCTAGCTAAGAACTCTAATTTCCACTCTAGGACGAAGCATATACAGTTAAGGTACCATTTCATGAGGACAACTTTGGAGAGAAAGTTGAAGCTGGAGAAGATTCATACTAGTCAGAAAACTATAGACATGATGACCAAGGTGGTCATAAGGGAAAAACAGAAGTTCTGTTCAACTATGGTTGGTCTTCATAGAATCTAGTGAAGGGTTGAGAAGCTTGCTCAGAGGAAAACTATTCTACAAGTGGGAGATTGTTAGGTTGTGGAGCCTATTTTCATCTGTGAAAGTGTTGAAGACTGTACACTAAGAGTATTGTAGAGGCATGGGTTTTGCAGTGGAACCCATCACTATTGCGGGCTAATTTAATGCATTCTAGGATGGTTAGAGGAGGAATTAAAATTATTCTATCTCCTTCTCTCATTTTCTTCCTATATATTGTAAGGAGGGGAATTTTTCTTAAGATTAGATATTTTCACTTTGCACCCTCCCTTCTTCTCTGGTCTGTAAATGGATTTGTGGAGTTCAAACCTCCCATCTAAACTGTAAATGTAATCTTGCCTCTTGGCCATTGTAATGCACTATATCTAACTTTTGGAGCAATAAAATAAGTCTATGGATGATTTCAACCCTCTCTTATGTTGATTGCATCTTCCCTTCTCCTCATTGAATCTTGGTCTTTGTGCACGTTGGGTGAATTAATTTTTTTATTGTATTCTATTTAATGCAAATTCAATGTTCACAATTCCTTTGGTGGCATCAATCTTTCTAGTGTTCTGGTTTTCTTTCTTTCCTTACATTCTTATCTTATTAACTATGTCTCCTTTGAACTTAGAGTAATTTTAGAGTGGACCTACTACAATTTTGTGTCATCATAACGCGGAATAGTAACCAACCTCATCCTGGATAGCTTTTACTCAATTGCAACGTCCTACACTTTGGTGAAGCTCATTTTATGCATCACACTAACGTTTGAGACTCATTTAGTTTTTATACATTCCGGTGTTCTGTAATATCAATAGTAAATATGATAACAAATAAATCTAAACAATGCCCAAAATACCCTTTCAAAAAACCATGAATACTACGAGAATTCATCAAACCCAATGGCCCCGCTGTGACTCAGTGGGGGTTTTTCACATTTCACGTAAAGGTTGACACTCCTAAATTCATTCTCCCTAATCCCTCACTAATTAGTAACCTACTTAGGTTTATCTTAGAAAACACTGTCTCCCCTTCATTTGATTAAACAAATCATTGATACATGGAAGGGGTAATGATTCTTTGTCATTAATTTGTTCAGCTATCTATAATCAATACACAAATGCAAATATTCGTCCTTGTTCAAAAAAATCACAAAAACACCCCAATGGGATACACTAGGACAGATTACGCCTTTTTAGAGAAGGCCCTCCATCTACAATTTGAGCTCACAATGCTCAAGGGTAGTTACCCTATAAGGTACACATGAGATAGACTCTTCTCCAAGAATGAAATCTATATGAAAATCTATCTCATGTGGGGGAGGAAGGCCAACTAGCTCACCTGGAAAGACATCAAAAAATTCTGTCAAAATACAATTATCATCAAGTGAAGGCCCACTAATCTCATCCTTTAATTTATCACTGACTAAAATAGCATATAGCTGACATCCATACCACGCACACCACTTAAGATGCATAGTGGAAATAATGCGAATAGAGATTTGTCTCCTAACCCCAATTATCACTTACTCCAACCCCAAAAAATCTACACAAGTGATAAATTTGATGTAATAGTCCACTCTAACTTTGTGTGCAGATAACCAATCCATGCCCAAAATAAATCCATATGAACCAAAGGGAAGGATACGAAGATACACAGATGTGGTGAAGGGTCCTAGGTTAACTACACAGTTCTTAAATAAGGAATCCACAGAGATCATAACTCTAGAAGCCATCTCAACATCCCAACTAAGGCCTTTCCTAACTACCACAAACCTGCATTCCTCTACTAAATATGCATAAATAAATTTATCAAAAGAGCTAGAATCAAACAATATAAAGGTAGGGATACCACTAATGCTACCTATAGTGTCTATCACTGTACCTTAGTTCTCTTCCTGATAGTTCTTTACTACTGCATAAATCATATGACTGTATGCCATGTCACCAATTATAGGCTCTAAAATAGTTTCCTTACCCTTGTTGTTAGGTTTCTATGGACACTCTCTCCAATGGTTTCAATATACACCCTATCCATCACAACTACCAACATCTCTCTAAAAATAATAATCTCCCCCTGGTGCTCTAGTGGTCTATGGGGTAGATCCTGATGATCCTACCATGGACTATTATGGTCACTTCTGAAGATCTCCAGCTAACTGAGCTCTAGGAGCTCCCTGTGTCCTAACAAGTCCTCTAGGAGTATGCCACATACTCCACCCTCTCTGCACATCAAATCTCTATGGAGGTCTAAATGGTGGATGGGTATGATACTACTATTGTGATGGCTTAAACAAAGACTATATTGAACCGTTTCCACCATGAGGAGGAGTTTTCCCCCTCGATTGATTTTCCTACATCTATTGAATATGAATCCTCACTCTATCCCTAGCTTGTTGAGTCTTCCCCATGTTCTCTTCCACAAAGTAGGCCTTCTCAATGGCCTCAAATAAAGTCTGTGGATAATGTATATGCAATGTTCCTCCCAAATCCAAATGCAAGCCCCAGATAAACATATGAATCTAGGCATTCTCATCCTGCATGTAGTCTACATACTAAAGCAAGTCCAAAAACTGACTCTCATACTCAGCCACTAACATAGATGCCTATCGCAGATCATGAAACTCATTGATCATCTACTAAATAAACCATCTAGATAAGTATCAGATACTGAATCGCTCCTCAAAGATCTCCTAAGTAACATTGTTTGAATCTAGGTGGAGGTTTTTCTCCTCAATCCACCACCACACTCCTCTGTCTCTCAAAATATGAATCGCAACATGAGCTTTCGTGTTGCTAGTGCATGGGCATAGCTTGAATAATCTGATTAAGCTAACTAACCAAGCCTTAGCCTAAAATCCACCCATATCTCTAACAAAATGAGATGGATGAAGCTTCAGAATCTCTATGATATGATATGCTATTGTTTTCTGCCTACCTCTAGGTCTTCCATCACAACCATATCTCTATCTAGGGCTCCTAGATATCTCTATATGTCCGTTTTCCCTATCTCCATCTTCTCTTAGGTGATTCTAGTGGAGCTTAATCCACATGATATTTCTCCACTCTATACTCCTTGATGTATCATGAAGGGATACAATCCTTTATTGATGGCTCTTTTTCATGTTGGCTAGCTCGTCCCCCTATTGCTCCACCTCATATGACTCCATTGATATCCTATAATTTCTATAGGATATGTGGCAATATAGTGACATATTTTTTCTCTAGAGGGTGGTATATATAACTCAACATGAAATATCCCCTCATATGGTTTGCACCTCATCTAAAAATCAAGACGAGAATCAGTTCATCATCATCTAAGTTCATTTCAGCTTTCTAATTTTTCTATTTTTTCTGTTATCCAGAGTGTCATGTATTCTAAGTCATAGTTGTGCTAAGTTTATTGTTTATGTTTCCATGTATGCCCAAGGGTCCAAGTGTAACACCCACATTTTTTACCCACAAAACCCAAGACAAAATTTAATTCTTAACTAGAAAAAAAATATAGAATAATTTGTTTTTTTATTAAAAGGGGTTACAACAATATATTATCAACTAGGTTTAATTATTTCTTGTTTAATAAACTTCATATATTTACAAACTTGTCAAATATTAAATTCATAATTAACATTATTAATTTACACTAAGGCTACTTTAAGATGAATCCCTTTCTAGGGTTTCTGTTAATTCGACTTATTTCAAATATCAATTGTGTCAATATTTCATAAATTAGTTTAATTCTTACTTCTCACAACAATTAACAATAATTCCCCTCATGAGGTTATCTAACTAAACATTTTAAATTCCACTTAATTATCTCTTATAATTCGTTAGCTAAGTTACCCCTTTCTCAATTTCTTAATTTATCCTTAATAGTCCAATGTCATTTATTTGTTTAGTAACCTAAGGCTAAAGTATCAACTTACCTTGACCATTAAGTGGCCCGTTCATTAGATACCCATACCGTAATTAAAACAACCAACCCCATAAAGTGACCCAACTTTATATGTGTAGGGTTGATACTTAACCCTTAGATTAAATAGTTTTGCAGCCTTAGATCTAGGTAATTTCAAATGAACCCTAAACATCCTTATGAGGTCCTCTTATTCTTTATTTTACCCTAAAGTCATTCATTTGTTCCATTTTGAATTACAAGGTGCAAGAGTGGAAGCCATGGGATCCATGAGAGCAAGAAGTGAAACCATGGAGACATTTCTTTAAAATCTAGTTTTGCAAATAGGGAAATATTCCTCCATTATTCTCTTCATTCAGTTGAGTTTATTCACGGGTTTTCTATTGCAAGGTTCTTTATTTGTTTATTGTATCAGTTCCACCATGAATTTATTTTTTCTATTTGGTAATTTAAACTCTCTGAGTTTATTATTTTAAAAAACCCAATGTCATTAGATCTATGAGGTTAGAAACTCATATACATATATACTTGCTTTTATATATGTATATACATGTATATAAAACTATTATCTGCTTGGATCTACCCATGGGTTTCAAAAATAGACATTTTAGCTACAAGTTTGATAAAAAAATTAAAAGGTCTGCGCACAGGAGACTTATATCAATCACTTAACTGGTCACGGTTCCCACTCTGCTAATGATGCTGATAGGGCTACCGGTGCCAGTTACTACAAATCCAACCCGTTTTGTCAAATCACACACCAATGTACATATTATTCAATATATACATATGTATTTTCTTTTACATATTTCAAGATATTTATAACTCTTTGTTTTACTATTTCCTAAGCAACATGATTCCTACAACTAAAGAAAAGGATTATTTCTTAGACTATTGTAATTCTATAGAGACCAATTCCGGTCTATGTTATGTCGACGCCAGTTGGTTGACTGACATCAGTCACTATGTAAAAAGACAATTTATTAAAAGAGACATATTGAATCATATATATTGATTAATACATATTTTTATATATTCCCAATCCAAGTTCCAAACTTGCTGATATTCTATAACAAAATAATATAAGTGCAAAGGTCTACTTTCCTTGATTAAATGCACCTAATGAGTTACTTTTCCATTGGTACAAGGTGTGAAGTTTGACTACAATATTTTCTTTCCAACTACAATCTATTTAAGATATAAGAAGAGAAAGGAATATAACCATTTACTATGTGCAATTTTCTTTTCTTTTTCACAAAAAGAATGATAACTATTTCAACCAAGAAAATATAGTATAACTTCCATACACTCTTCTAACACACACACAAAAATTTTACCAAATGAAATCACAAGTAATTATGATGCATTTCCATATTTGAAAGGAATACATTCTCAATAAATCACAACTTTCAAAGTTCTTTCTTTAATCATTTCCAATACATAACTTGATAATAAATTTTACAAGAAACTCCTTTTAAAATTCAAGAGTATACAAGCTTTCAACTTAAGGGTAAACAACATGGCTAAATATTACAAAAATAATCATCTCTTTATTTGATCTTCTTCAACACAAAAAATTCAAAAATGATAACTTGATCTCCTTCATTTCTTCATTATCCTAACCCAATAACAATGGAAAGGGGATTAGACAACGCTCTCCACCCAACCAATAATCCAATGAGAAGGAGAATTCATCCTCATCATTGGCCTCTGATCCCTGAAAATGAAGTAATAAGAGGTATCAAGAAACCACGACAACATTTACAAGTCTCCAACAACCACCATTCACACAAAAATTTCAACACAACATGCATAATACAATAATGGTAAAAAATATAGAATTTTTCCAAGCAAAAAGGCTTACAATCCAAGCTAAAGAAGAGAATAAACATGGGGAATCACTTATGCCTCCCAATGGGTTTAGGTTTCCACCTTAAGAGCCTCCAAAACTTCATTCACACCACCACAAAACAGCTCTTATCCATCCCTCCTCAATTCTTATCCCTCCCTCAATACACATATAAAGATAAATAAGAAATATTTCTTAGTATCACAAGGTGGGACACCCAACCAAAAAATCCTTCCAAATTCATAACATAAACTCTTATTCCTCCTTCGATAAATCCAAATTTTCTTTTTCCTACACAACTTTAATTCCATTATATCCCAAAAAACCAAAACACACAACATTTATTCATGTACAACCATTTTCACAGCAAATACAAATAAAAATACATGGGTGAAGTCTCTACCTTGCCATTGCAAGAATATCCAATCCACAAGCACAAGCTCCAAGATTTTCCAAGTTCAATCGAAGAAAAAAATAATCTCCCAAGCTTCCAACAAGAATTCTAAAATACTATCCTCCAAAAATGCAAGATTGAAAATAAAACATGTAACCCCAAAACCATCAAATAAACTTATATAAATACAAAAAGAGAAGAGAAGGGTGTTGTGGCTCCATGTAGCATTTTGCATCACTTCTCCTCAACTCCACATCACATTGCAAAACAAAAAATCCAAATCTCATAAATTTGTGGGTGAGAATATGACAAGTTATCTTTCCACACACAAACCATTAACCAAACTCCATTGGACAAAATTAAAATATTTTGTAAGAGAGTGTAATTAATTGCCTCTTTTCTCCACCAAAACACATAATGAGGCTTAAAATCAACCTCCCACATCATAGGAATAATCGGTGGGTGAGTTTAGGAGGTGTGGTATAAGCCTATTGTTTCCCACAAGCCTCCAAAAATAGCCTTTAAGCCAAAATATGAATTTTACATGCAAGGTTGAGTACACAACACCGAAACCATTAATTATTTTTCAAATCCACAATAAAATCAAGGAAAATATACCAAACTTAAATACCTCTTGGTCACATCCCAAATTAAAGTGAAATACCCAAGTTTACAAGGTGACAGTTGCCAATACCCAAAATTGGGATGTGACATAGGTGACAGTTGCCAATACTTTCCAAGTATAGGAAACTTGTGAAATTTTTCAATTAGAAATAAGAGCACATTAGCAATAGAATTAAAGTGAAATACTGAACAATAATAAGTCACATACTCCAAAAAATAATAAATAAAAGAAAAGTCACATAACACATTTACCCATGGTCACATGTGAGGCCATCCCCCCAACGGGGACCTCCTAACAAAATACCCAGTGATGGATGGTATGCAGTATTAAGTTTGGAAATCAAATTCTGTGAGGAAATGCTGAGAGAAAGGTTTACCATACTCAATGGATTTTCTTACTTAGAAAATTTGATTAATGCTCCAAATAGATCTCCTATTAAGCTTGATAGTACCTATTACAGCTTGGACAGAAATTAACTCATATAAAGCTTGGAAATTGATCTGTCATTTGTACAGACAGTAGAGTTCATAGAGATCATCTCGGAACTTCATTCTGTGTTGAGGCATTATGACCGTGCAGTAGAATGGTAGCTGAATCATCGTTGGCATTGACATCGGGTCAGAACTTCATTCTGTGTAGAGGCATTGCGACCGTGCAACAGAATGGTACCTGATATTAGTATGTCAACAAGCAGAGCTCTCAAAGGATTAGCTTGGAACGTCATTCGGTGTCAAGGCATTGCGACCACACATACAAATGGTAGCTGATCAATAGACTTAGCATCATGCATTAGAGCTTGAGGTCTTGAAAGAGGCTTAGCATCATGTATCGGAGGTGTTGAGGTCTATAGAGACTTAGCATCGTGTATCGGAGGCTTGAGGTCTTGAAAGAGGCTTAGCATCATGCATCAGAGTCATTGAGGTCTGTAACAGACTTAGCATCGTGCATCGGAGGCTCGAGATCTTGAAAGAGGCTTAGCATCATGCATCGGAGGCGTTGAGGTCTGTAAAGGGACAAGGCATTGTCTATCATCGACATCGGATCAATCAAAGCTCTACGTAATATGGAGTTCCTTCAAACCGGTTCAAATTTATGGAATCAACTCGGAGCCAGGAGCTGTGTTATAGAGTAAAAGAAGATCCTTGTTGTCAGATATCAAGAAGCTTAGCACGGCACAAAAGGAGCATTGAGGTTTCATTCAGAAACTTAGCACCATAAAGCGGATGCGTGGAGGTCTTCTTCGGATATCAGAGTGGTGCAGTGGAAGCGTCGTCGGCCCATAACCCACAAGTCCCAATATCGGAGAAGAGTTTTCGAAGTGAGAAGGTTGGAGGAGAAGACCCAAGGGTCTACTACAGCAGCACTTCTGAGGTGGTAGCAGAGTTTTTCATATTCAAGATAGTATGGAAGCTTTTTGGGACAAAAAGCTTTTCTCAGTGGGGAGGTGTGATCAGGGGATCATTTTCAAAAGTTCCCTAAACATCCCTAAATGGGTTTAGTGCAGAAGACCATCTCGAGAGCTTTCCAACAACTATGAGAATGCGACAAACAGACATCGGGAGCTCTAGATATGTTTGGTCAAAGTTCAGACAGCAGGAAAGTCAACTCTGGTCAACTAGTCAATATTAGAGCAATCGCACTGTGACACGTGGCTTGCCATCACTTGTCGAATTTGCTCGATTTTCCTATCGGGAGACGACAAGTGGACTACATGATGACCAAGTTAATTAATTTCGATACCCCATAGTATGGGTCGAAATTTTATTTATTTGGTAAGTCCACTTCCCAAATGGCACGCATATATGCCAAACCACTATATATATATTAATGTTTATACATTAGTATAAACCGCCACATGCTATTGCCAAACTTCCAAGCACATGGAGGAGGTGGTGAAGCGGTGTTGTGGGAGGCAAATGCCATACGTGGAAGCTTCCATGTGGAGGAGGAAATGAAGCGGTGGTAGGGGGGCTAGGCCCATGCGTGGAATGTTCCACGTGAGGAATGGAGTGGGTAAGGTTTGTTAAAACCTTACCCAAATATAAGTGGTGCCAAATGTGGGATATTACACCCACATCAACACGCAAACCTCCCACTTCTCCTAAGCCGCTCCCTATGGGATTTTTATCCCATTAAATATACAACGCCACCCATTTCGGATTAAACATGCTAATCCGCCACTATGGTATTTTTATCCCTTATCAAATGCTATGCCGCCTTATATGGGTATGTAATCCCATTATACATGCTATGGGTAATGTTTAAAAATAGCCAATGATAATATGCAATGCATTTTTTAAGGGCCCTATTTTTTGTATAAATAGGGAACCCATTCTATTGTAATGGACACACACAAATACCCCAAGCTTATTATTTGTTAAGCTTATTATGGGGACACACATTAGTCCAATATGCTTATTATTTGTTAAGATTTTATTTGTGGGATGTGTCAACAAGTATTTTCTATTGGCCTATTATTTTAGGCAATAGTAGATGAAATATTTGTGATTGGGAGTAAATTATAAACTACCCAATAGGCCCACTGACCAACACCAATTACTTGCAAATCTTGGATTGTTGACCGGAGTGCTAGCTTCACATTGATAGCATTGGGAAGGCCGATCGAAGCCGAAGGAGATTGTGCATCAGGAAGGTGAAGAATGATTCGACTGATCATCGGAAGTTCTTCGAAGAACTGGTGTACTGATAGGCAAGTAAAATTCCATTAGGTTTTCTTGTGAAAGTACTATTGTAACTTACAAGTTTTGACTAGTGGAACGGTTCGACCACGAACCCGGAGACGTAGGAAATTTCCGAATTCCGTAATCAATTTTTTTGCAATTGTCATTATTGTCTTGCATTATTTTAAATTGATTACTTAAAAGGAGTAAATTATCAGCAAATAATTAAATCCTACAAGGGTCCAAGATCAGGCAGTAATAATCTGGTTATTTTTGGATCAATCCATGCATATAATTCACACTATGAGTCACCACATATCCGTAATCAAAATATCTATAATATCTAACAAAATACTAATCAAATATAATAATGTCCATCTATCAATGTCTACTGATAAAATATGATAACAAAGTCCATGCCTCCAATCCAAAGTAAGCAAAAAGCATGGTAAGATCAAGGTCGAAGAGGAGTGGGCACTACAAGTATATTAAGTGTTTTTCTTTAGTGAGTTGTTATTACACAAACCATTCCGCAATATTCAAGTTGATTTAAGCTTTTTAGGATCTAGAATTTACACTAATGGGGAATGCTTCCATGATTCATATTAGGCCTGGCACACTCAAAGATAATCCATAACACCTGATACTATCTCAAAAAGTAATAGCTCAGAAACTAAAACAGATAATCCAAACACAACATAAATGGAAGAATGGGAGCTAGTATCCCACATTCATTCAACAGGTACTATTTTGATAGATGATCTATACATGGTTGGTTTGCAAGAGTTTGGTAGCACCTACAATTGGGCTGATTGTCACTTAAAATAATCAGTACAATAATTAGCGGCCAAGATCATCGAAACAAGAAAAATTTGATTGCATCCCACCCCACTCATAGATGCAAACAACAAGGATACAAATCTATTTTACACTAAAAAATAGTGTAAATTATAGATTATTAGAGGCCATTCTATTCAAAATGAAACTGCACCACCTCTTAAGTTGATAATTCACGAACCATCTGGCATGGTAAATTTGTACGTGATCAGGCAAATCTCTCATGCACTGAGTTATCTTTCTACTACATTAGGCTCTCATTTACTACTCTCTCCAATAGGGTAAAAACTTTTCATATTAGTGGCACTACTATACATACAACACTTTCAATCCAAATTCCTAACATAGAGGCACTGCAAAGTTAAAAAGTACTACATTTCCATGAGAAAATTAGACACATTTATTACATTTTAATATATGAGATGATCTTTGTCGGCCCATGAATGTTAAATGACATCAATAACCACTTGCACCAAGCCTTCCCAAAAGCTATAGATAAATACTTTGGAGGCTACTCAATCATATTGGTCAGTGACCTAGATCAACTACCTCATGTTAATGATGTGCCAATCAATGCTGGCAACACAGTTGGCTACAAACTCTAGAAAAAATTCGATAATGTTATACTGCTAGACAATAATTTCCACCAAGAAAGTTTTACAACAACACGGATTAGGTTTAGGGAACTAATTTCATACCATAAAAACTCATATGCTACTTAAGTATTGTGTTAATTTTGTTTTTTTGAAAAAAATTGTGTTTTTCTCAATTGTTTTATGAGTTATGTCCATTGTATAATTATTACTTTTAAAGTATAGTTTTTTGGGTAGGATTTTTTCAATTCAATAATTGAAGAAGTGAAAACTATGAACTTAATCTTAATCTAAGAGAAAATTAATCATAAATCAGAATTTAATCATATGTATTTATAGAAATGAAAGTGTAAAGATATAAGGAGCACAAATAACTTCAACATTCACTAAATTTTAAATGTCACCAACACAAGAACTAATGAGTGTAAACAAGTCATTACTTTTCTCATTTGAGAAGAGTATGTACTTCCACACAAAAGAACATCATTTGAATCTTCACTATGTTGTACTAACTTGTTGATGTATTCATCATTAAACTATATCACCTATTTAATATTTTTTCCATGTTATGAAAAGGCCTTATTAACATCCTTTACAATGTATAATTGAGATAAGAATTATGAATGTGAAAGAACAGATGAAATTTTGACTTTGTAAGAGAACTAGAAGGATAAATAATTGAATTGACACAAAGAAGCATACAACTAATGTGTTGGTGGAAAGAATTTTTTGACTACATATAGACAACTGAAAATGTAAAAGCTTCAAACAAGCTAGTACAACTTGATGATTATTTAGATGGTGTCGATACTATTAAAATTAATTATTTGATAGTTTCACATGATGGTTGTAATGTAATTATGAATACACACAATCGTATTAGGGCTTTTTTTTAACTAAACTATTAAGACAAGCTCTTGACAAAAGTAATTAGAAATAGTGAGGATAAGAAAAAATGAGGTCAACGATGAAAAATAGAAATTAATGAGTCGTCCCTCAAGCCCTTGATAACTATTCAAAATAAAATCACTATCAGTTAAAAAATGTTGACACTTAATGTTGTGCATATGGTTATGCATTGAAAGATGGTAGGTGTATCAAATTCCACTAGTAGCATCTTAAATATAGATACAAGTGCCAATGGCCATAGTTCATGAGCCCATAGTTTACCTTTTTCTCACACATTATTTTATGTGAGCTTCCATGTATTTGCAAAACCTATGGAATCTACATAATTCTTTGACTCTATCAAATAATAAAATGCATATATATGTGTGTGTGTGTGAGAGAGAGAGAGAGAGAGAGAGAGTGAGTGAGAGAGTTTCAACATATAAGGTGTTAGGACCAATTTACTATTTAGAATGTTTTTTCTTAGGGTTTCCTATTTTACTACTAAATTAGCACAATTTCTATTTGAGTCATATATTCTCGTATCCATCTATGACTTTCAATACGAGTACGTATATTTCATGGACAGTTGTGTCGGCCCCAAATTGCTTCGATGGCTTCACGGGCTGCGTGGGTTTCATTTTAATGTGACCAATACAACTAAATTTGGGAGACGTCGGCTCCTCCAATTCAAACCCATGATCTATGGGAAGAATTACAGAGACATAATTTAGTTTTTTACAATTATGGGAAATGGGAGAATAAATGGGCGTCTGATTTATGTCTCTGGCATGGCTGAAAGGCGTAGCCATCCATAATACCACATATGATGTTCGAATCCCACTAAGAGACCTATACACCCATTCTCCTCATTCTCCTCCTCTGAAATTTCAATTAAATGATTGTGTTGTAGAAAGTTTTACAGTATTATTGGTGGAGAAACATCCATGGAGGTGTCATTTCATTGGAAAATTTTCATTGCTGTCAATGCAATTCTGCAATGACATGTACTCAACGTGGAATCTAGGCCATAATTAAAAGGTTTAAGGGACAGAAAATTCATCCTAGGAGAGGGTTAATATTTTTCTTGATTTGAGATGGAAGTGACTTGGAGATTGGAGATGAACTGGTTGGGCTTCTTGGTTTTCTGACCAGCCTAACCTTCACACATGTTTGCGGGGTAGTTTATGTTTGCGGCGGTCGGTATATTCAACTGCTCACAAAATATAGGTTACGCAATAGTGCAGTGCATCTGTGTGACATATGGTTTTTCAAGTGGAGATCATGTGTTCAAGTTTATTAACGCCCGTGCAAACGTACGTAGGGATGTGATGATGGATCTTATAACTCTTTCCCCAAGGTTCCTGGCAAATATTTTTTGAAGGTGGTTTTATGATTTTTTTTCCCCAAGGTGCTCGGTAATTTTTGTTTGAAAGTGGCCTCATATGCTTTGTTAGTTTTTGTTTGTAGGTGGCTTCATATGCTTTGCTAATTTTAAGTCTAGACTCTTGAGAAGGGAAAATTAAGTTTTTTTTTTTTTAAGTTTTTTTTTAATTCAAAATTTGGAAAAGTGAAAAATTGAAACATAAAAACAAATGATAAATCAGATTTAAATCATAATATTTACAAAATGTAAAGAATGTTGTAGTGCCCACTTCCCTTCATCACCTTTTGATATTGATTATGATACTGTTGGCTATGTTATGGACATTATTATAGTTTTGATTTAGTATAATGTTAGATGTACGATCATGGATTATTGATGAATTTGATTCTTATATGATGCATGATGATTATTAGAGACATTTTAGATATTGATGTTGATATACTGTTTGACATGGTTATATTATAGATGTTGTTCACACTTGTGGTATTTGCATATTTTGAGTAGACCGAGAAAATAAGAATTGAATTAAAATTGATGATGTTATAGCTGTGGATGAAATTGTAAGTGATATTGTTAATTGTCTTGATGATTTTTGTGATTCACATACATATCAATGATCTTGAAATGATATTTATATTCATTTGGATGTTCTGATATGGCCACGAGGCCGAAGGAGGTATTTTTGTTTTGTAGGTTAAAATATCACACCACACATCGGGGGATTGAAGACAAACCACATTGAAATTCTAGATGAATTCAACAAGGTCACCATGGCAACTATAATTGTTTGGGTGTGTTTGATTGTGTTAGGGATTCTGATGGGGGTATAACCTTTAAATGTGACCAAGGGTTATGTGTATTTATTTGTTTGGTTCATTTTTATTGATGTTTGTATGTGTTTATTAAGTAATGTGTTTACCCATTTCACTATTTATAAATTGTGGTAAATTAATGTGAGTAATCATATTGTTAAGAATTAATTAATCAAATTGGTACATAAGAAAGAAATTATTGGAGTTGTTGGCTCTTGAATTTAATGTTGTAAGTAATGTGTAACAGATATGTAAGTTGATTTTGGAGTACGAAACACTCCACCTTCTTTAAAATTCGAATTGTCCTTGGAGGCTGATTTTGGAGGCTTGTGGGACAAGTTAAACTCGTCCCATGCCTCTTAAATTTATTTACCAACCTTACCTATAGTTGGAGAGTTAAAATTATCCCTTTTTTATGCATTTCTGTGAGTCAATTTGTTGGTTTCAATCGCACTTTCTTCATGTTTTAATTTCAGTCCTTTGGGGTGTGGGCTTGTTTGAGTGTGTAAGTGAAACTGTCATATTATTCACCCACCTATTGATTATGCATTGAAGAACGAATTTGAATTTTGTGTTTGGAGTTGAGGATGTGTGAAGTGGCATCCTACATGGATTCACCTCATCCTCTTCCCTTCCCGCTTCTATATATTGGAACTCCTTAGCTTGTTTTGGGGGTTGTTTCACTTTGGCATACTTCTTTTGGGAAAATTCTTTTAGTTGAGGGAGCTATTTATTTTGGAGAAAATGGAAGATTTTAGAATACTTGTGCTTAGTTTCTTCCCTTTCATCACTTCATATTGGGCGACTTCTCTTGGGGTGTTTGAGTCCTTGTAAATTTTGGAGAAGATTGGAGTTTTGTTGCATGTTTTTGATTGATGATCTTAGACTATTTTGCATTGGAAAAATTGTTGTTTTTAAAACCTTGGAACACACTCCATCATAGAGAGGTAAGAGATTAGCTCTTGGAAATGCTCCTCTTTTATTTTATACATATGTGAATAGTTGAATGTTTGAATGTGCTGTTTTATTTATTGGTTGGTTGGGTAGATGGCTTAGGGATGGTGTAGGAGAAGACTATGGGGTATTCTTGTTTGAGACATAAGTGCTTTCGGGAGGTATAAGTGTGGAGGGAGTTGGGATTTGGGTTCCACCTTGTAAAAATAAATAGCTTGTATTTCTTTACTCGTTATTGGCTGCCATAAGAGGCTGGGTAGGCATAAGGGCTTGTCAGGGATTGAAATGTTATATATATTTTGGTGGTTTGTTCTCAGGTGGTGATACCCATTTCCCCTTTGGGAGGTATAAGTAGCATCCTCCATAGTTTCTTTCTCCTTTGGATTGCTTGATGAAGCCTGAGTATTGTTGTGTGTTTATCTTGTGGTTGCTAAAACTATAGTCTTGCTTTGGAATGTGTTTTAAATATGAAATGTGTATGTGAAAGATTGCATGTGTGGTTGTGGAAGCCAGTTGTTGCCATGAGTTGAAACACATCTCTTATTTCATTATGGTTGGGTGGAGAGCATTTCTTTTCCCCTGTTCTGTTATGATCAAATTGGAGAATGATGGAAATTCATACTACTATTTTTAGAGCTGAGGAAAAAGACTGAGCTTGATAGTCCTTATTGATCCTAATTATTATTGTAACCTTTTCCCACCTGAAGTGGATGTCCTTGTATATTATTTTTGATGGAAATCATGTTTTGTATTGGCTATGAAAGTTGTAATTCAAAGTGTGAAAGGGATGTACTCTGTTTTCTATTTTTGAATGAAAGAAAAGAAAATTTTATATCCTTGTAAGTTGTATTTGATAAATGGAAAATAAAGTTGTAAAAAAATCATCTAAATCAATAGAAGTTATTTAGTTCTGTTAAGATGATATTGTCTTCTTTGGAAATCTATTTTTGGAGTATATTTGAAATCTCTGTTTGGAAAATTGAAAAGGGAATACACGTGAAGAGAATTTATTAATCTTTTCCTTTGGAATTAATGATTTGAAGGAAATAGAATATTTCAATGATTGGATTATAATGAATTCATAAATTATGTTGGTAAATGTAAATGGATCAAATCGAATTTGAAGTTGTAGAACTCTGTTAGAGAATTTTTCAAACTAGAAAATATTTTACTCAAATGTACAGAATGATCCCTAGAACAAGGAACAATAAAATGAATACATTGGATTGAACTTAAGATGATTAAGACATCCCCAAACAAACTAAACCACTTAAGAAATGGTTAAGGATCCTTTCAAATCGAACAAAGGAAAAACTGCAGTCATTTTGCTATCAAAACTGAGAAATTTGTAATTGATCTTCAATCAAAAAATAAAAATTTTCTATCCATCCTAAAATCCTCTATGAACAACCCTTCATGTCTGTTTGGCATGTTGAGAAATGCAGGAGGTCGAATTGAAAAAAATTTAATAAGTCAAGTGTTACTAGTTTTCAGTTTATAATCCTGCAAAGTGTTTTCTAAAACTTGACCCTTAAAAATATATTGAATTTAAATTCTTAAGGTTACTATGTATAAAGGACATCGAGAGCTTTCCTAAAAGTCCTCGTTTTCCAAAATCAGAGTTCCCTACAAAAATTTATGGCCTTTTGAAGTTCACAGAAGAGGAAAAGCCTCTTGCACGCCCAGAGATTCTCTCATGCTCATCTTGTGTGACCGTGATAAAATGAGTCTATTCCATGCCTGGGAGAGAAGGAGTCTCTTCCACACCTATCTTGCGCACCCAGGAGAAAAATGAGTCTCTTCTGCACATGTCTTGCATGCCCGGGAGAAAAAGAGTTTCTTCCACACCTCTCTTCCATGCCTGGAAGAAAATTTTCTTTCCGTGCCTCTCTTCCACGCTTGGGGAAATTTATTCCACATGCCTAGCAAGAAGATAATCTATCTGCGCTAGGGATGAATTTCTCTCTCCTAGTGTTGTGTAGGATTTTTTGTTCACTGTTGTAATGGACTTTGGAATTTTGTTGGGAATTTTGTTGTGTAGGATTTTTTCAATTCAATAACTAAAGAAGTGAAAACTACAAACTTAATCTGAATCTAAGAGAAAATTAATCGTAAATTAGAATTTAATCATATGTATTTATAGAAATGAAAGTGTAAATATATAATGAGCAAAAATAACTTCAACATTCACTAAATTTATAATGTCACCAACACAATAACTAATGCATGTAAACAAGTCATTACTTTTCTCATTTGAGAAGAGTATGTACTCCTATGCAAAAGAACATCATTGAATCTTCACTAGGTTGTACTAACTTGTTGACCTATTCAACATTAAACTATATCACCTATTTAATATTTTTTCTGTGTTATGAAAAGGCCTTTTTAACATCCTTTACAATGTATAATTGACATAAGAATTACGAATGTGAAAGAACTGATGAAAATTTGACTTTGGAAGAGAACTAGAAGGATAAATAAATGAATTGACACAAAGAAGCATACAACTAATGTGTTGGTGGAAAGAAAGTTTTGAACTACATATAAGTTAGTACAACATGATGATTATTTAGATGGTGTTGATAATATTAAAATTAATTATTTGACAATTTCACATGATGGTTGTATTGTAATTATGAATACACACAATCATATTAGGGCTTATTGTAACTAAACTATTAATATAAGCTCTTGAGAAAAGTAATTAGAAATAGTGGGGATAATAAAAGACGAGGTCAACGATGAAAATTAGAAATTAATGTGTCATCCCTAGAGCCATTTATAACTATTCAAAATAAAATCACTATAATCAATACAAAACTTTTGACACCTAATGTTGTGCATAGGGTTATGCATGGAAAGATGGTAGGTGTATCAAATTCCACTAGTAGCATTTTAAATATAGATACAAGTGCCAATGGCCATAGTTCAGGAGCCCATAGTTTATCTTTTTCTCACACATTATTTTATGTGAGCTTCCACGTATTTGCAAAACCTATGGAATCTACATAATGCTTCGACTCTATAAAATAATAAAATGCATGTGTGTGTATGTGTGTGTGTGTGTGTGTGTGTGTGTGTGTGTGTGTGTGTGTGTGTGTGTGTGTGTGTGTGTGTGAGAGAGAGAGAGAGAGAGAGAGAGAGAGAGAGAGAGAGAGAGAGAGTGAGTGAGAGTGTTTCATCATATACGGTGTTTAGGACCAATTTACTATTTAGAATGTTTTTTTAGGGTTTCCTGTTTTACTGCTAAATTAGCACAATTTCTATTTGAGTCATATATTCTCATATCCATATATGAATTTCAATACGAGTATGTATATTTCATGGACGGTTGTGTCAGCCCCCGACTTGCTTTGGTGGCTTCACCGGCTATGCAGGTTTCATTCTAATGTGACCAATACAACTGAATTTGGGAGACGTCGGCTCCTTCGATTCAAACCTGTGATCTATGGTAAGAATTACAGAGACCCAATTTAGTCTTTTACAGTTATGGGAAATGGGAGAATAAATGGGCATCTGATCTACGTCTCTGGCATGGCTGAAAGGTGGAGCCATCCACAACATCGCATCCAATGTTCAAATCCCACTGAGAGACCTGGACACCCAATCTCCTCATTGTCCTCCTCTAAAAGTTCAATTAAATGATTGTGTTGTAGAAAGTTTTACAGTATTATTGGTGGAGAAACATCCACGAAGGTGCCGATTAATTGGAAAAAATTCATTGCTATCAATGCGAGTCTGTGATGACATGTTCATATGTTCTCGTATCCATCTATGAATTTCAATACAAGTATGTATATTTCATGGACGGTTGTGTCGGCCCCGACTTGCTTTGATGGCTTCACCAACTGTGCAGGTTTCATTTTAATGTGACCAACACAACTGAATTTGGGAGACGTAAGCTCCTCCAATTCAAACCCGTGATCTATGGTAAGAATTACAGAGACACAATTTAGTATTTTATAGTTATGGGAAATGGGAGAATAAACGGGCGTCTGATCTATGTCTCTGGCATGGCTGAAAGGTGGATCCATCCGCAACATCACATCCAATGTTCAAATCCCACTGAGAGACTTGGACACCCAATCTCCTCATTCTTCTCCTCTAAAAGTTCAATGAAATGATTGTGTTGTAGAAAGTTTTACAGTATTGTTAGTGGAGAAACATACACGGAGGTGCTGATTCATTGGAAAAAATTCATTGCTATCAATGCGAGTCTACGATGACATGTAATTTGGCATGGAATATGGGCCATAATCGAAATGTTTAAGGGATATAAATTTCATCCCAGGAGAGGGTCAATATTTTTCTTGATTTGAGATGGAAGTGACTTGGAGATTGGGGATGGACCGGTTGGGATTCTTGGTTTTCTGACCAGCCTAACCTTCACACATGTTTGCGGGGCAGTATTACATTTGCGGCGGTCAGTATATTCAACCGCTCACAAAATAGAGGTTAGCCAATATTGCAGTGAAATTGTGTGACATGTGGTTGTTAAAGTGGAGGTCATGTGTTCAAGTTTATTAACTCCCTTGCGTACGTAGGGATGGGATGATTGATCTTTCAACTCTTTCCACAAGGTGTCTAGGAAATTTTGTTTGAAGGTGGTCTTATTCTTTTTTCCCCAACGTGCTCGGAAAATTTTATTTGAAAGGGAAAATTAAGTTTAGTATTTTTTGTAAGTTTTTTTTTAATTCAAAATTTGGAAAAGTGAAAAATTACAAGATAAAAACAAATGATAAATCAAATTTAAATCATCATATTTTAAAAATGTAATGAATGTTGTAGTGCCCACTTCCCTTCGACACCTTTTGATATTGATTATGATACTGTTGGCTATGTTATGGACATTATTATAGTTTTGATTTAGTATGATGTTAGATGTTCAATCATGGATTATTGTTGACTTTGATTCTTAGATGATGCGTGATGATTATTAGAGACATTTTAGATATTGATGTTGATATACTATTTGACATAGTTATATTATAGATGTTGTTTGGACTTGTGGTATTTGAATATTTTACGTAGACCTAGAAAATGAGAATTGAATTAAAATTAATGATGTTATAGTTGTGGATGAAATTGTAAGTGATACTTTTGATTGTCTTGATGATTTTTGTGATTCACATATATATATATTGATGATCTTGAAATGATATTTATATTCATTTGGATGTTCTGATATGGCCACGAGGCCGAAGGAGGTATTTGTGTTTTGCAGGTTAAAATATCACAACACACATCGGGGGAATGAAGACCAACCACATTGGAATTCTAGATGAATTCAACAAGGTCACCATGGCAACTGTAATTGTTTGGGTGTGTTTGAGTGTGTTAGGGATTCCCATGGGGGTATCACCTTTAAATGTGATCAAGGATTATGTGTATTTATTTATTTTGCTCCTTTTTATTAATGTTTGTATGTGTTTATTAAGTGATGTGTTTATCCCTTTCATTATTTATTAATTGTGGTAAATTTATGTGAGTAATCATATTGTTAAGAATTAATTAATCAAATTGGGACATAACAAAGTAATTATTGGAGTTGTTGGCTCTTGAATTTAATGTTGTAAGTAATGTGTAACAAATATGTAAGTTGATTTTGGAGTATGAAACACTCCACCTTCTTTAAAATTCGAATTTGTCCTTGGAGGCTGATTTTGGAGGCTTGTGGGACAAGTTAAACTTGTCCTATACCTCTTAAATTTATTTACCAACCTTACCTATGGTTGGAGAGTTAAAATTATCCCTTCTTTATGCATTTTTGTACGTCAAGTTGTTGGTTTCAATTGCATTTTATTCATGCTGTAATTTCAGTCCTTTGGGGTGTGGGCTTGTTTGAGTGTGTAAGTGAAACTGTCATATTATACACCCACCTATTGATTATGCATTTGAGAATGAAGTTGAATTTTGTGTTTGGAGATGAGGATGTGTGAAGTGGCATCCTACATGGATCCACCTCATCCTCTTCCCTTCCCTCTTCTATAAATTGGAACGCATTAGCTTGTTTTGGGAGTTGCTTCACTTTGGCATACTTATTTTGGGTGAATACTTTTGCTTGGTTGCTTCCATTTCACCACTTCATATTGGGTGACTTATCTTTGGGTGTTTGAGTTTTTGCAAGTTTTGGAGAAGATTGGAGTTTTTTTGCATGTTTGTGATTGATGATCTTGGACTATTTTGCATTGGAACAAACTCCATCATGGAGAGGTAACAACTTAGATCTTGGAAATGCTCCTCTTTTATTTTATGCATATGTGAATGGTTGAATGTTTGAATGTGATGTTTTATTTTTGGCTGGTTGGGTAGATGGCTTAGGGATGGTGTAGGAGAAGACTATGGGGTAATCTTGTGGGAGGCATAAGTGCTTTGGGGAGATATAAGTATGGAGGGATTAGGTATTTGGGTTCCACATTGTAAAAATAAATAGTTTGCATTTCTTTACTCGTTATGGGGTGCCATAAGAGGTTGGTTAGGCACAAGGAAATGTGAGGGATAAGGGCTTGTTAGGGATTGAAATGTTATATATATTTTAGTAGTTTGTTCTGAGGTGGTGATACCCATTTCCCCTTTGAGAGGCATAAGTAGCATCCCCCATAGTTTATTGTTCCTTTGGCTTGCTTGATGAAGCATGATTATTGTTGTGTGTTTATCTTGTGGTTTCTAAAACTATAGTTTTTCTTTGGAATGTCTTTTAAATATGAATTGTGTATCTGAAAGATTGCATGTGTGGTTGTGGAAGCCAGTTGTTGCCATTAGTTGAAACACATCTCTTATTGCATTGTGGTTGGGGATTGGGGGCCAATGAAGAAGGATGGATTCTACTTTTCATTGTATGTCTTGGTTGGGTGGAGAGCATTGTCTTTCCCCTGTTCTGTTGTGATCAAATTAGACAATGACGGAAATTCATGCTGTTGTTTTGGAGCTGAGGAAAAAGAATGAGCTTGATAGTCCTTGTTGAGACTAATTCTTATTGCAACCTTTTCCCACTTGAAGTGGATGCCCTTGTATATTATTTGTGATGGAAATGATGTTTTGTATTGGCTATGAAAGTTGTAATTTGAAGTGTGAAAGAGATGTACTCTATTTTCTATTTTTGAATGAAAGAAAAGAAAATTTTATATCCTTGTAAGTTGTATTTGATCAATGGAAAAGAAAGTTGTAAAAGAAACATCTAAATCAATAGAAGTTATTTAGTTCTATTAAGATGATATTGTCTTCTTTGGAAATCTTTTTTTGCAGTATATTTGAAATCTCTATTTGGAAAATTGAAAAGGGAATACACATGAAGAGAATATATTACTCTTTGCCTTTGGAATTCATGATTTGAAGGAAACGGAATATTGCAGTGATTGGATTAGAATGAATTCCTAAATTAATTTGGTACATGTAAATGGATCAAATCAAATTTGAAGTTGTAGAGCTTTGTTAGAGAATTTTTCAAACTGACATATATTTTACTCAAATGTACAAAATGACCCCTGCAACAAGGAAAATAAAAATGAATACATTGAATTAAACTTAATATGATTAAGGCATCCCCAAACAAACTAAACCACTTAAGAAACAGTTAAGGATCCTTTCAAATCGAACAAAGGCAAAACTGTAGTCGTTTTGCTGTCAAAATTGAGAAATTTCGAATTGATATTCAATAAACAAATAAAACCTTGCTATCCATCCTAAAATCCTCTAAGAACAATCCTTCATGTCTGTTTGGCATGTTGAGAAAGGAAGGAGGTCGAATTGAACAAACTTTTATAAGTCAAGTGTTACCAATTTTCATTTTATAAGCCTACAGAGCGTTTTCTCAAACTTGATCCTTAAAAATTTATTGAAATTAAATTCCTAAGGTTGCTGTGTAAAGAGGACGTCAAGAGATTTCTGAAAAGTCTTCTTTTGCTAAAATCGGATTTCCCTATCAAAAGTTATGGCCTTCTGAAGTTCACAAAAGAGGAAAAGCGTCTTGCACGCCTATCTTGCTCGCTCAGAGCCTCTTGCATGCCCAGAGATTCTCTCGCACCCATCATGCATGCCCATGAGAAAATGAGTCTCTTTCGCATCTGTCTTGCGCGCCCGGGAGAGGAGTCTCTTTCGCGCCTGTCTTGCGCGCCTGGGAGAAAAAGGAGTCTCTTCCGTGCATATCTTGCATGCTTGGGAGAAAAAGAGTTTCCTCTCCGCCTCTCTTCCATGCCTGGGAGAAAATTTTCCATCTGTGCCTCTCTTCCGCACCCTGGGAAATTTCTTCCACGCGCCTCGCAAGAAGATAATCTATCTGAGCTAGGGATGACTTTCTCTCTCCTAGTGTTGTGTAGGATTTTTTGTTCACTGTTGTAATGGACTTTAGAATTTTGTTGGGAACACATTAAAAAAAAAATTATTCCTTAACTTTTCCTAACTAAACCTAGGTTGTTCTTGGTCTCGAGCGGTTGTTTTTGAGGTGGCGTTACAAATGCGTAAAGATACTCTTATGAAATGTAACTATTAATATAATGTCATTGCTAACTTAAATGTAGTTCCCACTTCCCATCACTCAATTGTAATATAAATAATGAAAATGCTACATACACACAAATAAATGTAAGAATTTCTATGGAGAAATTTCGCCACAAACTATATAGAAACCAAAACGTCTCACAAACACAACTATAAATATAACTTAACCAAACAATTCTAAGAAAAAATAATCAATTGCATTTATACGTACTAATTAAACGACAATGATAAACACAATATTTTCATATCATAATACACACTAGATCAAAACATAATTTTTTAACCCAAAATATAATTTACACAATACTTACTACAAAAATTTATTGCACTTGAATATATCCATTCAATACAAATAATATTCTTGTTATATAAAATTTCTTGCCAATTTATTGTTCTTAAACAAAATTATATTCTATAAATGTTATATTAAATCTATATATACACAAAAACATTTTTGGGTTAGTTATAAATAAAATATTAATACTATGTTCATGTTTCTCTTTATAAAAATAAGACACATAATAACAAGACAAGCCATGTCACATATGGTTGTATTATAAAGTTAATCTCTTTATGAATTATAAGAGTAATTACATATAATATTACAATAGTACCAAAAAAATGTTACATAGATTGGAAGATCCCAATTTAAGAATAGAGCATTTAATATCACGCAAAGCCAACACAAAAGAGTCTAGGGCCAGTAAAGATACAATGAGCACAAATAATTTCAATATTCACTAATTTTTAGATGTCACCATCATAAAAATTAGTGAATGTAATAAATGTCTATTTTAATATATTAAGCGGACATAAATATTACAGGAAGATGTAAAGAAAAGTTCTTTGAGTATTCACATTGTCATCAGTTAAAATAGGGAGATTCTTTATAGAATTCGGGCATGTTTGTTCCTAATATAATATTAAATTTACTACCCATCATTTTAAGTGTAAAAAGAGAGTGGGGTTATTTTATAATAGATTTTCTGCAATTCGAGGTATACATTTTAATGCTTTTAAGATTAAAATAAATTGTTGTCATTTGTTTTTGAAAAAATTAGCAACCTAAGAATTTTGTTATATGGTTTATTTATTTATTAAACTAGCAATCACATGTGCACAATGCAATGTGAACGCCAAATGGTATATGTTATTTGATTTTAGAGGGATAGTTATTAGTTTTGTAGTTGATGTTGATAAGGGGTGTGATTGATTTTGTAAGTGTAGGAATATAGATGAAGCATTACATTTAAATGTTCTATCTCTACATTTGAAATTTGTTACAAATTTGTATATATACATTTGTAAATTTTATATCATGAGTGGTAACATTTTGCAAACTATTTTATTTGAACTAAACAGGAATACATGAAAACTTCCGTACATTTGCAAATTTTATATCATGAGTGGTAGTCTTTTGTGGCCAAGTATTTTGGCACTAAACATGAATACATTTATACATTTGATACTACTTTGGATACAAGAAGTTTGAGTAAGGTAGTAGTGGAGGTGCTATCAAAGTAGAGGTTAGTATTTACAATGAGTTGATTTTGTTGAGTGATATTAGTCTCGAATGCTTTGGTTAATGATGAATTGACTTGGGATGTCTATATGGAGTAGCCATGTGGATATGCATAAGAGAGCAGAAAGCATCTAATGTGCTGCCTCAAAGAGGTGTTGTATAGATTGAAGTGTGCTCCCATAACCTAGTATGCTATTATTGATGACTATTTCTTGTAGAATGGGTTTCAAAAATCTCCAAAAAATTCAAATGTGTTCTTTTTTAAAATTTATGTTACAAAAAAATGATAAACAATAGGCCTCGTTGAGGCCAAATGCGAGACTCGTGAGTCTTGACGCGAGACTCGTGAGTCTTGTCATGAGACTCGCTGAGTCTTCCAAAGTTTCCCCAAGCATTTGCACAATGTTCCATAAATTTTGTGGATGCAAAATTGAGGGCATGTATTTATGGATGCCTAGAGAATTTCTTCCTTGCTTTTTAATTCAAGGAAGAACATAGCAACAAAAACCACTTTTTTAGCTCACAACCCAAGGAAATACATTCATAAATTCTTGATCAAATTTAAAGCCAGATGCAATACACCACAATGGTTGTTCACATATTGAATACTCCTCTTGAAAATGAAGCATTCTTGTAATTAGAATCTTGTAGATCATGGTGGCTCTCAGGAAGCAGTGGGGACTTGTTGTCACTCTTTTCAGATGCTGCAAGAGTGTCTAAAGTCATCAATTATGTTGTGATGGATGTATGCACCTTGTTCTTATTAATTTTTTATTTTTTGAGGGTCAATAGAGGTACCCACAAATGGGATTATGTAAATGACTCAACTATGGTAAAACAAGGGCATTCACAAAAGTACCTAAAACAATGGCTGAAACTATAACAGTTGAGATGAGTTTGGGTAATGTAGGATCAAAAAATGCAGTGGCAACATCTCCACTAGCAAGTAAGACTAATGCAGGATTAATAAGAGATATCCCAAAAGAATCTGAACTGCCAAATTTGAAGGAAGATGGTAATAGCTGAAATTCCAGACCAGTTATGTGATTTGTTATTATTTATGATTATAATTGGACATTGTAACATTTGGAGTTTGAAGAATGTACTAGTTCTAAGTTTGATCAATGAATATCACGATAAAATGCATTGAATTATTAATATGTTATCTGGCTATTTCACTTATTTAATAATTTGTTTACTCTATTCATGTATAAGGCTAAATTTTTGCTTATTTGGCTATATTTTTAAACATTTTAAATATTATATATATATATATACACCCAAGCACTATACCCGGGCCTCCCAAAAAAACGGTCATACCAGCATACCCGTACGCATAACCCATACCGGCTAGCTAGGCTTCTACTACTAAACTTAAACCTTGGCCATGTCTGGATAGCTTTTTATAGATTCTCAAGAGAAAATCCTCATCTATGAGCATAAAATGTTAAAACTCTAAATATTTTAGCTGATCTAGATAACTTTTTATAGATTCTCAACAAAAGGTCTCATATATGAGCATAGAATGTTAAAACTCTAAATATATAAGATTACAACGCCTAATCACATATTACATCGTGTCAAATTTCCTTTGTAGGCAATAAACCCTTTCGTAACTACTCGAACTGCCAATAACCTCAAATTAATTGTCTAAGGTATGATGTGATGCAACGATTATTTAATAACTTGTAAGCTACCACTTAGAAAAAATATGAATAGGTTTAAAATAACCACAAAAAACTTCACTCTATGCACCTGACAATAAGATTTTGACTATGTTTTTAAGATGAGTATCAAGTAGAAAAGAGTTAATTCTGTACTACACAACTCATCATTTCTTTGAAAAAAATGGTCTAAAGAGTAACATGATGCAGCAAGTATCTTCTAACTTGTGAACATTCCACTTAAAAATGAAGTGAACTCAAAAAAAACCAAAAAACTTAACTCATTATACCAAAAACAATTGCTCTCCAATGCACCAAATGATAAGATTTTAACTATGGGTTTAAGACAAATATCACTAAGAGTTTATAGGCCAGCTTTTATGTACATCAACAGTAAGATGTTATTAGAATCTCACTATGGAAAACACCATAAATTGTTATAAAATATATATAACAACAACAATAGTCCATGGTGGTAACAAAGCATGCACCATATATTATCTTGTAGCCTCTGCAAATGAAAGCTGCTTGCTCTCAATATAGTGTAGAAATGAACTAGCAGATTTAGAATCTTGACTCTGAGTAAATTTTTCCTCTAAAGAATTTGGAAAATTGTCCTTTCCTTCTAATACAAAATCATCTATGCATTTCCCTCCAAAATCATTTTTTTCATTTTCATGACAGTCCTCTGAGTGCATGAATGCATTGTTAAATGGAATACCATTCTGTCCCAATTGCATATTGAGAAGAGGAACCTTCAGTGATGTAAGATGACTTTTATCAAGCATTAATCCAGATGATTTGGAAGGTAGAACATCTGACAACATTGTATTTCCAGCATTTTGAGTCATGGAAGAATGCAATCTGCATATGATGTTTTACAATTCCATCTTCAAATGTCTAAGGCTAATAGGAACAATCTACCTAGTATAATGCATAGAAAGAACAAACTTTGAACATGAAAAGACAAATATACCTGGAATAAACAAAAGTTTTGGAGCTTGGCTTGAAACTTGCCGATTGCATTCATTTAAATGTTTTCAAAGCCTCTTCAACAAACCCATTTTGTGCATATCCTACAATCATTGCAGTACATGAAATCACATCTCTTTGAGACATTTTTTCAAATAGTTGATGTGCCTGCTTCCACATTTTTTGTACATATCTACCAGGGCACTTGCAAATGCAACATCTGACAAGAAACCCCTTTCAATTATTTTTTGATGGATGTCCATGCCATGTTCTACAGAACCCATTTTGGCACACACTGGAGGTTGCTAGAAAAGGTAGTGGAATTTGGCTTGATTCTTACCAATTGCATTTGTTTAAAATTTTTTGAATGCCTTTTCAACAAACCCATTGTGTGCATAACTAACAGTCATTGCGGTCCATGTGACTACATTTCTTTCATTTTGTCAAATAGTTCACGTGTCTGTATACTTCCACATTTTGCATACATATCTACCAAGGCACTCGTAACTGCAACATCTAACAAAAATCCCTTCTCGACTATACTTTTGTGGATATCTATACCCTATTTCAAATCACCTATTTTGGCACATGCTGGGAGTATGCCAAAAAAGGTGAATCGATCAGGTTCAAACCTTGTTGGTTACATTTAGTGAAACAGTGTCAATGCTTGGTGAGGATGCTCGTGTCTTGTGTAAAATGAAATTATGATATTCCATGAGACGAGGTCTTGTTTAGTCATTTGGTCAAACACTTGGCGAACACCTGCTAAACTTCCACACTTTTCATACATGAGTATAACGGTATTTTGTAATAGTTTATTTGTGGAAAACTTAAATTCCCTCTGATTGTTATATGAGTGAATTTGCTTACCATTTCAAATGGTTTTCTTGGAAATGCAGGTAAACAGAATGTGTAACGCCTCTTTCGACAGATCACTTCTACATAGTACTGTTAAACATAGATTGAGATCCAAAGCGGATGGCATTGAAAATGTGCATTGTTTGTCTATATACTTCTACCACAATGACATGTCATCATTTTCATACTCAAAATTAGTTTTATTGGTGTTTATTAATTATTTGTGTGAATTACAAAGAGCCAAAGAAGTGGATGTTGAAAAAGATATGTAGCGAATGAGCCCTGTTGTAGAAAAAAGAGATCTACTCGGGGTGTGATACAATTTGATCAAATTGTAAATCAGAATCCAGTTCATGAAGAAATGGAAGGAACAAAGCCTTGAACATATTTTGTGGGGGGGATCTTCATATAATGGCCCAATTTAAAGTCCTGTAAGAATGTGAAGGCTTGAGTCATGTTAATGTAACCATACAATTTGAAGCAAATGTTTGT
Organism: Taxus chinensis; assembly: GCA_019776745.2. Classification (NCBI taxonomy): domain Eukaryota; kingdom Viridiplantae; phylum Streptophyta; class Pinopsida; order Cupressales; family Taxaceae; genus Taxus; species Taxus chinensis. The sequence goes on along the minus strand of CM034154.1, from coordinate 622,796,937 downwards.
TACTAGTTTTCCAAGATAAATGTAACCTGTAATGTATTATGTGATCACGTTCAGACATGGAGTCTACAACACCCACACAAGAAACATATTTGTCTTGTAGTAAAAATATTCCCCAATTCTACAAAGATGTTACGATTGATATCAATGAGATGGTCATTCTAATATCATAAATAAAGTCTTAAGATATACTAAAATTGAAGTGTCTTGATTTTACAATCAACACCCACACAGCCTACCAAAGTTTTCTATCAACACATATCAAGCCCTATCTATGCTAGTTTAAATTTATTTTAGCTTCACAATGCGGTTTACAAATGCAGTGAGCCGAGTAGCTCTGGCCTCTGTCCCAGAGAATACAACAAGAACAATGATTAGCAGTTTAGAACAAATGCCTATAATTATTTTTCATTTATCTTATACTAATTATATGTTTATGCTAAAACCGTGGAATACATAACCAGTTAGTGATAAAAAAAATTTAATAGAGAAATTCAAATCGAATGTGTAAGAAAATCCCTCCCTAACAGAGTTCTATTAACATATGCCTAATCTTCAATGGCGAAGAGAACCTCAATGAAGACATTAGTGTGTTCTTTCATGTATATTGATATTCACAGGCATAAAAACTATTTTATTTGGCTATAAGCAATGAGATTTAAAAACCCAACATTTGAAAGGTTCATACAAAAAGAAAGTCCTTAAAAAGCACTGGCATCTAAGACACAGCTTAAAAGGCTGGTGAAAAAGGTATGCATAAGATTCATTCAATCTTACCTGATTTGTAATTGCAGTAATAATGCCGATGGGAAGTGTGAAGATTAAGGCAATAACACATGTTGATAGTACTCCCCACTAGGGAAATTGAAGTTGATCGATGTAGTACTCAGATGCAAATATGGACAAACCAATAGTGCCAATAAGAATTCTTTGGAACCATAATTCTGGCACATGTTTGTTATTTCTCATTAACTTGGTGTCCACATCCACTATATGATCTCTAAAAGTAGAAACGCTAAGCTTCTATATTTCTTTGCACCATTGACATTTTAAAAAATACATTCAATAATTATTACTTTGGTGACATCATATAATTTTATTAGAATTTATAAATAAGATAGAGACTTGGAGATGGATACATAGTTTCCATGGAAAAGAAGCACATGAACTATTGTGGTAGTTAATGCAGAAAATCCCCCTCCATATGTCATAGCAGAAAAGGTACTTAAATGTAATGTTCCATACTCCTCATAAGCGTTCAAATCCAAATGGAAATTTGAATCAATAATCTTGAAAATTTTGTACTCTTTGCCAGAGGAGGTGAAAAGATCCTCAGAAAATATGGGAAATGTCTTTGCATCAAAAACATTTAGCCAATATGCCAATGGTGTCATCACATACATTACAAACACAAATCCAACAGCTACGTTCACAATGGAAAACTAAGGACTGGAAGTGGGCTTCCCAAGCAAAAAGAAATTTTTGACCAGCCTATTCCAGTGACACATATACCAATACCATATAGTCATGAACCCAGTTGTTGTGCTAGCACAGATTTAGGAAATATCCAAGAGATCCATGACAGGGATGTGATCATGGGAAACAAATACCCAGGCACAACATAATAGGTGAAACTGCATGTAAGAACTAATAAAAAGAACTGATTTCTCATAAGGCCTCCCTTGCGCCTTTTCTCCTTTTCATGAAGATCTGTGCAATCACAACAATTGAAAATTGAAACAAAATGAATTTACTTGAAATCCATGTTCTCACCAACTCCATTTTGGTGTATCAGATTCTAATATTATTTTTATATCAAATGATTGACCAAGGTTCAGAAGAAGTGTGTGTGCATGGTATACAATATAAGTTCCTATTGTATCTATGTCAAACTGCAACAAGGAAAAGAAAGAAAAGAAGTATACAGTTGGAGTGCGTAGGGAATCTCTATCCAAGTTGAACAAGTAGAGAAAGCACCAGATGGGCACAAGAGAAGACTAAAATGGCACAAAAATTGTTGGTCAAAAACATCACAATCAATAAAGAGACATATCATCTGGTGCCATTCTTGAAATTTAAGGCCATGGTGATTTATGATATTTATATTTTATAGACACCTTTGAGGTATACTTCACCTAAAATGGAATGTGATGCCAAGGTCTTTTCAAAACAGCTAAAAATCACCGGACATGTGAAAAGCCATCCAAAGTTTGTGGCACTATGGAAATTTGAGGCCATGATGATTTTTCAGGTTTGAACAAATATTGAGATGAGGGATTTGAGGTCAATTCAGCATAAGATGCACTGCGATTCCAATTGTTGTGGTGGAGATTATCCCAAGTCTGCTACAATGATGTTTGAGACCTGATAAGATTTGTATTGATATTTGGCTATGGCCTTTGATGTCTCCAAGTCTACACCACCTAAGATGCAATGTGATGACAAGTTCCATAACATCCAAATTCTTAAAGTATTTGGTGGAGTTGTGGTTTCTCCACAACCCTAAGAAAGAGAAGTTCAAATTTTAAAATCTAAGTTTTCTTTTTCTTATTTCTTGACCCTTGATATAAACATGAAAGGTAAAACACCTGAAGAGAGAAACCTGGACAAGATTTGTAGGCCACCACATGGGAGTAGGCTCCAACAAATGTCTTCTAAGGATGCCTGCCCATCCAAATCCCGTATCTGCAAATTCATTGTTCATTGTTCTTCATTTGTCAACTTTAATTACCTCCCAAGACTAATTTCTACCTTTGAATATTTTGTTCTCTTTTATAAAACTGTTGGACAGATGCTGCTAGTTAATTCACCACTGAATTGTTTCCTCTTTTGAGGTTGGGTGTCGGCACTATGTTTCTGACTTGTATTTTTGTTGTCAGCTTATTCAATTGCAAATAAAACATATGAATAAAAAATTGACGAGAGAGAGGTAATTGAGTAATAAAGGAGGATATACCATCAAGAAATGATTTATCCATCGATCACTTTACAATTGCCAAAGTATTCAAACATTGCTATTATTCTTTAAAATGGCACTATTTGGAATTCAGCAACATTTCACTTATTTATTCATAAATTTCTAGTGAAATATTACATTCCAAATAATAGTACCAGTACAACAATTACTCTAAAGTAAACTTGGAAGCTTCATCCATTTTCCAAGTATCAAAGATTAGTCATATCTGCACAACAAATCAAATTGAATAGTAGAATCCATACACAGTACAGTATAATTTTTTAGCTAAGTTTTTTAAAAATTTCCTTACCTCTGTTCTTAATCACAAGCCCATTATGGGGATTACGAGTCTAATTATCATGATATTATCCAATAGTCAATATGACTAAAATGGTATAGTTGGGAAACATTTTTAAAGCTAATTAGACCATTTAAATCAGTAAGGGATGTAGCCACTAGAGCGCGTATAGGGTTATCCTTGTATAATAATAGCTACTACTAATATTATCACCTACAGTATCATAACTTACTATACATTCATTTATACCGACTAATAAAGACAATTATGATAGAAAAAAATAGACTGCATACCTCTACAAAGCCAAGTAGAACATATTTGATCTGATTGGCTCTTGGCATGCCTAGTAAAATCTGAAATACAAAAATATGGCAGGAAAATTAGTATTTATCCAAATATGGTGACTATGACAATTACCAGAAACCTGACATTTAAACCAACGAAATGTTTATGTTTGTGCATGGGTGGTCTGCAGTATGTCTCTTATAGTTGGGGGTTTCATGCTTCGTTTATGTTTTTGTTTGAATTTATAGGTTCTGCTAAACCATCTTTGTGGTGATTTACAAAAAGATGTAATTAGAGCCATAATATATCATTCTGATCATTCACTCTTACACTATGTTTTTCCCAAAGTACAATCCAGAACCATCAACTCATGGTTGAAGAAAATTTACAAAAGAAAAATATTTCACATCCAATACAATGCAATGTGAATGCCGAATGGTATATGTTATTTGATTTAGAGGGATAGTTATTACTTTTGTAGTTGATGTTGATAAGGGGTGTGATTTATTTCGTAAGTGTAGAAATATAGATGGGCCACTTAATTTTAAGGTTGTTTCTACATTTCAAAATTGGGAATAAAATCTACGAAATAATTCATAGAAACCTAATTTGTTATTGACTACTAACCTCCGTTTAGAGCAATGGCACCTTCTAGTACTTCCAAATTTACCACTTTCATCTTTTCAAGAACATTTCCTCATAGAAGACGTGCTAGATATTCACTCTTGAGCAGGAACAATGGACTGATATTGCACCATTTGCTTGTCATTGGCTACACTACCATTCATGCCTAAGGATGAAAAAAATGACTTTATACAAGAAAGTGTGGGTGTGCAACTATTATGGCAGTATGATTTTTCCAATTCCATATATGCATTCCTAAACATTTCTTTAACAACTCATAAAAATCAATGAAACTACCCTTGCACAAATAGGATTATAGTTTATGTCACGTGGATTATTTAGTTTTCGCACCTAATTTTTTAGAGACTACTAACCTTCATTTAGAGTAGTGGCACCTTCCAATACTTCCACATTTACCACTTTCATCTTTTCCATAACATTTCCTCTTAGAAGACGTGCCAAGTATTCACTCTTGAGAAAGAACAATGGACATATATTTCCTCTTAAAATAAGCCCCCAATTCTCCCACATGACTAGATATAGACCTATAGGAGCTATTGTTGGACACAATTAAAGAGGAATTAAATCTAGGAGAAAATGCATTTAGGCTAATTTGTGCCATTGGTGTGCACGAGCGATTGCGCATGTAATGATGATGCTTTCTAGAGGTCACCATATGCTACCACTCATGATATAAAATCTCCAGATGTACTAATCAGCTTGAAACTACACTGATTCTGTACTTAGGAGTTGATGGATACTAATTGGCATCACATCTTAGTATATGCAGTTGCATGTAGTAGCTTTTGGATGGATAAGATTCACACATTTGCTATTGAAACTCTGATTATTACTTTGACCAGAAAACATCATTGCACAGTTGATTCAAGAAAGCATGCAGACACATTGTAGGTAGCTCCAACTAATATAACTGAGGTAAGAGAATCCAATAGTCACAATTAAAATAAAATGAATCTATCATAAATTTCGAGCTAATCTGAGTCACTGTAATGTGAAATTGGTTATGTAGATGCCACCTCAGGAAAAAGAAATGTGAATCGACTTGGAAATACTATCACTTAAACTTTTAAAAGATATTACATTCATTTACTTATACAATGGTATCTCATTCTAAATGTGTTAGGATACTGCGTTAATCTCCAATGAATATTAAACTCACATCGTGGAAGTTAGACAATGGACTCAAGGTATGAATTTCACAGATCTATTATTCTGATATTTTATCGATGACCTCATACAAATCACCCTCATTGGCAGGCAGAGAAACTTTCCTTTTCCTAAAGGCAGCCACCATAACTTGCATTATACGGGTTAATGGGCTACCTCCAAGAAGCCTGTGCCTATAGAGCGGCATTCCTACAATGAACAACGCATTAGCAATGGCCATGGTGATTGCTAGGGATATGAATGCGTAGCCCCATCCATCTGATTCTAAAGGGCCCATTCCTATTTTGTATGCATGTTTGTTTAAAAATAGCCCCAAAAAAACTATTAAAAACAGTGGGAAAACATGAAAACGTCCAAACGACCATCAAACCGTCAAATTTAGCATAGTCGTAGAAACGTCTAGAAGTGCCTTTCCCATAGGGGGAATGCCTTCGGTGTAATTAACACTATTAACATGTTTTAATGGATACATGGCTTCTCTCAGTAATAGTTCCTTTGATCTTTATGCTAAAATATTCATTTTTATGAGGTAAAGATACATATATTGATGACATAGTTAAGATTGATAAATTTTCAAGGAAAGCATGAGGAATAATTCATGATCATGGCGATTGGAGAAAGAGGACATTAAATGGTATTTGCATGCAAAAACAAATTTTCGTTCTTTACAAGGAAACTAGTTACAACTTTGTGGGAGCTTCAAGAAATAACAACCACATCTCCTATGGAAACAGGGGCGCAAGAAGATTAATGGGTTAAGAATAGCTCACAGAATGGTGGTAGTTATAAGACTAGAGCCCATGAGAAACTAGTAATGCAATCTTATTTCATGCCTCCACATTGGTTTTCAACACAATTTACGTTCAATTGCACCAGGAATACAATACTAGAACCCGTAAGAGAACACCAATACAATCTTATTTCTACCCTCAACATTTGATTTGTACCCATCAAATTGTGCAAGCTCCCAGCTGGTAGGCATCATGACCAAGATTTAAGTGTGTGTGGCTAGATTTACTTATAATATTGGGGAGGATGAAAGCTCTTTTTCTAAATATTACTACAATTTTTTGCATGGTTTGATTGGTAATTAGTTTGGTTTGCTAGGTCATTTGACTCATAAAATATTTTTACTGTTGTTTTTTTTATCTAGGTTTCTTAGAATGGGAACAAATAAATTTGTGTGATATGCTTAAACTCCATGTTGTGGGACGTGTTATGCACCTAATTCTTCATTGTGTTGTATTTATTTGTTTGAATAATTTGACATTTGTAGAATGTTAGTGAACTAATCACTTTCAATCGACATAATTTTTCTTTGATTTAAAAAATTGGATTCATGTTTGCCATATCTTGGGCGTGAACTTGAGACTTTATGAATAGAACAAGGCACATCTAACCTTTGGTAAAATTATTATTTTATAATCTATTGACCTTCTCTTAAGTATATTGAATAAAATGCTCAATTAAGTCGATATATAGATTAATGTAGTCATAACAACCTTGACCAATTATTAGATAAAATTATTATAGTCTTTGACTCAATTACCAATTTGGAAAACCCTTGTTTTAGAATTTCCTTACATGCTTATGCCTTGAATTTTCCATTTTAATAAACCATAGACTAGTTATTGAGTCTTGATCTTTAGAAAATCAAATTTGTTCAATTAATTACATGATTAGCAATAGTTGCATATACCTTTCTAGTGCTAAAATAACTAAGAGTTTGGAAATGTATATTACCTTAAGAGGTTGTACTGTTATAACTATTATGTATTTCCATATACTCATAAAATTTCAAGAAATACAAGTTATTCGCTTTGATTTTAGCATTAGATTTGTTTTCCCTTTACTTATAATGATCATTTATGGATATTATATTTGTGTCCCCTTGACTTATCTTAATCATTCGCGAGCGTTAGTAAAATATCCTCTCTTTTTTTAGGTTTTTAAATATAGCAATTGTTTTCAATTTGTATTGAGCTAATATTTTAGTTAGTAGTATATTTGTTTGATTCAATTGTAAACTTGTATTCAATTGAATTTGATGAATATTTTTAACACGGAAATGAGAAATGAATTATTTAACTTCTTTTTAGTATTCTTATAAGTACTTTTTAAACATAGACAACAAATCAATTTGGCACAGAGAACCTTCAAAGGCAAATATTTACATTGACATAGAGAAATGTGTGTATACTCTAATTATTACTACATCTTTCCAAACATTACAACCTCTAACAATGCACTGAGCTTAATGGATGTCCATCAGACCACTGAGGATTAGCCTAAACTAATACAATGGATAGAAATTATGCGAAAATTTAAAATATTTTATTTTTGTTAAAAGGATTAATTGAATCACTTTCAAAGTAAATGAGTGATTGGGGTCAACAATTTCATAGTTTTTAAAAATAATTTAATAGATTTTATTCCTCATGTGTAGAGACCTTCAATAGTACACTCACTCACAGAAAATAGTATGAGAAAATGAAACCATACGAATTTGCCATGTCTATTATATATCCTTACACCTTTCATATTCTTTCATTTCCTCTATATTATTAAAATGGAATAATAAAAAAGCACCTTAAACCGCAGAGACTAGCGGCCCGGCCCTTGTTTCGGCGACGAAACAAAATTATTTGGCCAGTACTGAGAAAAACATTCATTCAATATGATATACGTTTCTGCTCAATTTATTTTGCAAAACATTAATTTACAGAGTTTAGAGAATCATTTCTCCCTCTCTTTCATCCCCGGAATACATCCACATTAGGTAACGTGGTGAAAGATCTTCTCGGGTTTGGCCTCATTAATGGCTTCCAAGGCTTTAAGGGGCTGAGTACAGCACCGCTTCGGAATTCCTCTTTTGGAGCTCCCTCCAACATGAAAGACTCAGACTTAGCGACGATTGGTCCTTCCTCCACATAAACGCTACCAAATTTAGCTTCGTAAGAATCCGGAGTGTTCCCTAATTTTCCTTCCTCGCCCTTCACTGTATCTTCTTCCTCTGCCTTATTGTTTTTGCGATGCCTTCCCAGCATTAATTTCTTGAGCTTCGACGGCTTCGCCAGTTGCGGGGGTTTCATTTTAATGTGACCAATACAACTGACTTTGGGAGACATCGGCTCCTGCGATTCGAACCCGCTATCTGTGGGCGGAATTATGGAGACATAATTTAGTCTTTTGCAGTTGTGGGGCGTCCGATTGATGTCTCTGGCTGGGCTGAAAGGCGGATGCATTCGCAACACCGCAGCGGAGGTTCGAATCCCATTGAGAGACCTGGACAACATGTGACCGGATCGGCTCCCCATTCTCCTGCTGTGAAAGTTCAAATGAATGATTATTATTACTTAGGCAGCGGTCCCATGCAACCCGCAAGGCAACAGAGCTTAAGCAGGTGCTGCACAGTTTTTTGCGGAAAAATTAGCAGCGACGCAGTCCCATGATTTTAAGAAAAAATTGCAGAGCCAGAAGGGAGAAATTTGAGGAACCATTGCTCTGTTGACAGGTGGCCGAACAAAAAGGAATGCAGGCAAAAAATATTACAGCCCCCCACCCATTGCACCCGCTCAAATTGACCCTCCTATGCAGCCGCTGCTCCGGTTTTTCAGGAGAAGATTCTGAATTATGCAATAAGTAAAAAAATTAATTTGTACGGGACCACCCGCACCTGCAACTTTTTTGCGGTTGCCCCCCGCATGGGACCGCTGCCTTATTGGCGAAAAAACGTCCAATTTAAGTTCACTCTCGAATTTTTATTGCGGTCTATGCGACTTGCGAGTCTGCGACGACATGTCTCTTCATTGCGGTAAACGCGGGTCTGGCGTGGAAATGACGGGAAACTTCTTGTTGGGGGGGTCAATAGGTTTTTTGTCTTCTTGCCCCAAGCTACAAGGCAAATAATTTTCTTTTCACTCGGTTGGTCTTCTTGCCCCAAGCTACAAGGCAAATTTTGGTTAAGTTTAGGAAGGAATAATTAAGTTTATTAAAAAATATACTAGCAATCGCATGTGTACAATGCAATGTGAACGTCGAATGGTATATGTTATTAGATTTACAAAGACAATTATTATTTTTGTAGTTGATGTTGATAAGGGGTGTGATTGACAATACTAATTTTCTATTAAAGCCCGAACAAATGTTGCAAAATACATTAGAAGGGATGTTAGAGAATAGTTAGTTGTGTAATGATTGAATACAAATGCAAGTGAGACATGTAAGTTTGCTAATACTCACTCTCAAGAATGTAGTGAATGTGAAGTGTTGTTGTTAAAGTAGATTGAAAGAGTGACTAAGTGCTTTAACATATTATCTCTCCATGAAACTAAAATGAGACAAAATATGCAATTATATATAAACAAATCTGAAATGGTTATGGTACATTCCATATTTGTTTATTGCCCCAATGAGTTTGAGAGCATCATTGTTAGAGTTGTTTTGTGCATATCTTACAATCATAGCATTCCATGAGACCACATTTCTTTGAGGCATTTTGCAAACAAAAAACGGTATATGTTATTTGTGTTATAGGGATAGTTTTTTTTGTAGTTGTGTTTGTTTAAACTATGGGTGATTGATTTTGTATGTGTATAAATATAGATGATTCGCTTCATTTAAAAAGTGCAAACATGAGGTCTTACCCTTAACATTATTCAAAATACAAAAAAGTGATATAATGTACAAATTTTTTTGCCTGTGCAATTTTCTTTTCACGTTTCTTGTATTTTTTTCTAGTTGCAGATGCCTCGATTGGAATTATCATTCTCCTCAATTTGTGTGGTGGTTCATATTTCAATGCATCTTCATTAGAATCATAAATCAAGAAGAAGCCTCGTGAATGATCTCCAATCGCTCATATTTTGGAGAGAAAAATTGGGGATGTTGGCATCAAGTGGAAGCAATCTCTGATCATTTCGGATATCATTGTTTTAGGTGGTTTCGGTTTCTTGCAATGCAAAACATTAAAAACACATTGAAGACGTTTAAACTCTTCTTCCCTCTGCAAGCGAGGCGTAGTTAAGTTAGTCTCGTTGTAGGGAGGGGAATTGTGTTTCTAGTCTGCATCATATTAAACTAGAGAGGGAAAATAAGTATGTTAGTCGTAGAAGATGTTTTTAGGTATGACGGGAAGCTTAAAAAGCCTTGTCTATGACCAGTCTAACGTCCAACTTGAGACGCTTTGAAATGGCCTCATTGGGGAACAAGCCCCTCAGCACATAATGAATCATGTCATTGACAAAGGCACATGCCCCCACATGTCACTTCGGAAAAAGGATTGGAGTCTAAATATAAATGTAACAATCAAAAGAAAATAACATGAAAGAACTCTACAATAATTTTTTAACCCATAACATGCAATAAACAAAATAAATGAATAAATACTTCAATCAATATTGAAACCCACCTGAAGTTCATTTAGAGATGACACTCTCTTCTTTACTGCAGAAGAATGAGAATCACAAATACCCTACAAAAAAGTGGAAAAATAAGTTAATAAAACTAAATATATCTATACTTATTCAATTAGTTACATAAAAAAACCGTAATTTTGACAAGATTATAAATTGATCAATGAATAGCTGAGCACCAATTTTAAAAGGTACAAATTAATATAGCTCAGTAATTTTACAATATTTTAAATGAATTACATATGCAGTGCAGTTCAAAACACTTCTAGAACATAAACAAGGGCACATTTAATACACTGAAGATGAACTCCATGAATTTTTTGGAACAGGGACGACAGAGAGGTGGTGGGGGTGGGGGGAAGATGAAAAAGTGACCAAGTAATAAGATTTAGACAAACTTGTGTACACTTGATATCTATTTTTATCTAAGGTTGATAGGTGAAGGTCCTTAATAATGCCATGTTTCTACTGAGCTACCTTGATTTAACACTAGTCCATAGTTGTTGCTCCTTTAAAGTTGTACATAAATGTAGTCATTTCTTCTACCAGTATATAACTGTAGTTGTACAAATTTAGTGATGAAATGGTTACTATCAGATGCGTCTATCTACATATTCTGGCTCTGCATGTTTCTATGCAAATTAAAAAAATTGTTTGAGTGGAGAAGCTTCGAAATCCTTGGTGAGATCAAGATAGATATATAGTAAAATATCCAATATCAAAAAGGGTTGTAAAGTTTGTAAGATTGATAATTTTCATGGCAGCCACTGATTCCATAGACTATTTTCTACATTTTAGATGTTATTAAAATCTTATCTTTCATTCATTCATTCCATACCAACAAAACAAAGGTATAATTGTTTTTTGCATTATATAGATACTTAAGATCATTCTCAATATTTATTTCTTTAGCATTCTAATTCACTTATCCAAAAATGTTCAAAGACAACTAAACATAATACAAATTTGAAAACAAATTATTGAATGTAAAACCTAATAAAACCCCTTGTGATTGACAAAAGGGGGTAAATAATGAGGGGCCTATTGTTAAGTTGATAGATGTCTAAAAATAGTGGTATTTGTACCAAAGAAATTTGTATGTTGACCCATACACATAAATATTGAATGTACATATTTTGAGAAAACAATTATCTCAAGTTGTGCCTAAATTGAAAGGGTGGAATGTAAAAATCAAGAAATGAGCAATGATGTCAAGCATTTTTTGGGCTACCATGGAATTTGAAACTATGTTATCTATAAAAAATGTTCTTTCATTATGTTTTGATGCATTTAAAAGCCTATTTCAAAGGTGGTTGTTTTCCTTCGTCCATTTTCAATTTCCCCAAAGCTTCTATTCATGCTCCGAAATACCAGTTTTTATCTTCACATGTAGATTGGATTCCTAGCTTGGGGCCTAATGATTCATTGTAGTGAATAGAAACAACATTCGGAGCTCCAATCGTATGATTCCCAATGATTTCTTGATAGTGAGGCACAAAGGAGTTGACAAATACCTTTCTTTTGTAACTAACTACACCGCCTCTCATTGACTTCAACACATTCTCACTACACTACACTCTATACATATATTGCACCCATACACCGTAGTGACTGGCATACTTTCCATCTAGAATAGTGTGACCAAAAAAGATGTCTTTAGGTGTGATTCTGAAGAAGCTTTTGATTCTACACAAGAGAAAAGAAACATAACAAACAATTATGGTCTTAAACCTTACACCATGGGCTGGAATGATTTGTGGACATGGGTCTTCACATGTATGATGACATAATGAGAAACAAAGAAAATATAAATGAGAAATATATAATTGGCTATGGTGTTACACACACTATTTATAAATGTGTTCTAAAGAATTGTAATCGAATTGCTATAAAGAGACTGCATAGTCACTACCCACAAAGCTTGTGTGAAGTTGGAACTGAGATTGAAACAGTTGGAAGAATCAAGCAAAGAAATCTTGTGATTCTGCATGGATATTCGCTTTCTCCACCTAGAAACCTGTTGTTTTATGATTGCATGGTAAATGGAACTCTGTGGGATATCCTACATGATGAGTAAAATTATTATGTTATGAATAATAATTGATTTGTACATTGTAGATTCATATTTTGAAATAGAAGAATCCAATCAATCTCTAAACTACAATATCAAATCAGATCAAATCAAATTTACATTATCATCTTTTAAATTTTCCTATTCTTTTTGCATGCACCTCTTTTCCTCGCAATATCCTTAACTCAGGTTGATATTAAATCAGAATAATCAAATGTGTCCACAATCCATTGGGGCATCAACACAGGCTTCTAAAAATGTACAACTCACCTCGTATTCAAATTTTCTTTTATTACCTTGACACTTATAACACTTTTTTCAAATAAAAATCTACAAGCAGAGTGCTAGATGAAAAACCGGACTTGAATCAAGTTGATTCTTGATAGAACAAGGTGAGGTGCACAAAAATTGATCAATCAGGAGCCAAAATAGATGGAACCTCATTCTGAAGCCATGGCTACTCAGGCTTTAGACTCATTTATATCCCTCACTAGTAAACCTCACTCTATGCAGCCCTCCAAGCTAATGTTTTCTTGAGTAGGATAAGAATTATTTTATTTCATTCATTACATACCAACAAAACAAAGGTATAATTTTCTTTTACATTATATCAACACTTAAGCTCATTCTCAATATTTATTTCTTTAGCATTCTAATTCACTTATCCAAAAAAATTCGAATACAACTAAACATAATACGAATTTGAAAACAAATTATTGAAGGGAAAACCTACTAAAACCGCTTGTGATTGAAAAAAGGGAGTAAATTATAAGGGACTTGTTGTTAAGTTGATAGATGTATAAAACCAGTGGTATTTGTACCAAAGCAGTTTGTATGATTGATCCATACACATGAATATTGAATGTACATCTTTCAAGAAAACAATTATCTCAAGTTGTGCCTAAATTGAAAGGGGGGAATGTAAAAATCCATAAATGAGCAATGATGTCGAGCATTTTTTGGGCTACCATGGAATTTGAAACTATGTTATCTATAAAAAATATTCTTTCATTATGTTTTGATGCATTTTCATATCTTGTTTCAAAGGTGGTGGTTTTCCTTTGTCCATTTTCAATTTCCACAAAGCTTCTATTCATGGTCTGAAATACTAGTTTTTATCTTCAAATGTAGACTGGTTGCCTAGCTTGGGGCCTAATGATTCATTACAATGAATAGAAACCACATTCAGAGCTCCAACCTTATGATTCCCAATGATTTCTTTAGACTGAGGCACAAAGGAGTTGTAATGCCCTGTTTTCTATGGTTATTTCCAAGATGACAAAAGCTCAATCACTATCAATCAACTCGCACTTATTTGATTTAGTAGATTTGAACTTTGAACTGTTCTCATTATGCAGTTCGCTCTGACGCAACAACTGCTTTAATGTTACGTGGAGGGACATAAAAGAAGTTAGGTTGGAAATCATGGTTGGGGGTGGGTGGCTCAACCAACACCTACCAAAAAAACATTAAAATTGCCTCCCCCTTTGCGTGCCAAACAGCTCCAGGTCGCATCATTGTTTGTTTATTGCAAAAGGATTTGCAGTCTTCTGTCCCCGCCCCTTGTTTTGGTCTACCTGTTGTTTTCTGCCTAAACCATGAATGCTTGTTTGCGCCCCATCAAATGCTGCAACAGATGAATTGCTACAGCGTGTTCTGGATAGTGGATTCATTGATGGTGAAATGAAGGTCTATCGCCCTGGTGTTGCGAGGGTGGGCGTGTGGATTTTGAAAGAATGAGGGCAAGGCGATACAAGAGTGATAGATACAATTGCAATAGCAATGGCGATGGTCTTTGCTGCTGCACCATGAGCTTCATATAGTGTCCTTGTACGGCCTGAAACTCACTCTGTACCTAACAATATCTATAGCTGTTCATTTCCATCACACCCATCCATTAAATTGAATTCCACAGGAGCATGCTCTACTTTTTTTATTCAACGTGAAAGGTTTCATTAAGGTAGAATCCTGTTTGAGCGCTCCAACAAGCAGGTTGTCCAACTTTGTTGTTGTCTGTTCAGCATCGACTGCAACCATCTATTCGGGATTGATTGTTTTACACAGCCCAAAATCAATTTGTACCTGAAATACAACTCAGGTAGTTGTTTTCACTTTTGCGGTCAAAGCAGAAGCATGGGGATATGAGAGAGAGTTTCACAGCTGTATTCAGGAATAACAATACCACTGATAGGCTTTGGTACTGCGGCTAAGGTTGACAACATAGATCACATGAAGCAAGCTGTTGACACAACTTTACAGGTCGGGTACAGGCATCTTGACACTGCCAGTATTTATGGCACCAAGCCAGCTCTAGGAGAAGCTCTGAATCATGCTTTTCTAATGGGGATTATAAACAGGGATGAAATTTTTGTGACCAGTAAATTATTTGCTGGTGATCACGATGACCCTGTTTCTGCATTTTGAAGACAACCTTAAAGAATTTGCATAGCGAGAATATCTGGATCTGTATCTTATCCACTAGGCTATAAATTTCAGAAAGGGGGCTTCACATCCAAATCCCAAAGAGGAGGACTTTCTTTTCTTTGCCATTAGATATAAAGTCTATATGGAGGGGAATGGAGCAATGCGTGGAGTTGGGGCTTACTAAATCTATTGGTGTGAGCAATTTATCCTGCAAGAAGCTCGACGACTTGTTGAGCTATGCCAACATATCTCCTGCTATCAATCCGGAGGAGATGCATCCTCTATGGCAACAAAATAAGCTAAGAGAATATTGCAGCAATGTCAACAGTCATGTTAGTGCGTGGTCTCCTTTAGGAGGATTTGGTACTTTCTATGGTTCTAATTCTGTGATGGAAAATCCTGTTATTGAGGAGATTGCTAAGAAGCATGGAAAGACTGTAACTTAGGTTTTGTTAAGGTGGGGTTTGGAGCAGGGAGTGAGTGTGCTGCCCAAGAGCTACAACACAAGCAGCTGCATTGAAACAATCAGATGCATATCGAGATAGTGTTTAAAACAGGCATGATAAGCCCTAACCCTCTCTCTTAATAATTTATTTCCTTTAGTATTTGGGTAAATCAATCTCTGCAATTTCTGTTTGAATTCTGTAGAGATTGGGTTCCGGATGACTTATAATTATAATTGCATGAACTGATCTCTCTCCCCCTTTACAGTTTATCTTATTTAATATTTGAGTAGAAGAAATCTGTACCTCGATTCTTGCCTACTGATCTTATAATGTTGGTTTGTCTTTTGCCTTGATTTTCCTTCGAATGAGGGTTTCCGTAGAAAATAGTATGGAGCGTGAATGAGGTTTATAATTTTTTTTCTTGTATCTTTTATATTTTGTAGAACATGGCTTGAAAAAGGGAATCTTCCGTTATGACTGTATTTGGATTTTACTGTGGTTTTATAATAATTTAAACCCCCATTAGGATTGGGGGCTTCTATTTGGGAAGAGTCATACTAGTTTAATTGGTCTTTCTAGATAGCTCCATCTGAGTCATTCGATTATCATTTACCTTGGGGATTATGGAAAACCCCTCACCAGACCCTCTGCTATTATTATTACTATGAGCTTATTATTAGATTGGAACCCTCCTGAAGCAGGTGTTAATGGGTTTTCTATGACCTTTACGTACATGTTATGCATGCAAGTCATAATCCTGTGAGGATAATTCTTTGGCTTAATTTTTGAGGCACTAATTGGACCTTTGGATCGGTTAAAGTAATATTGGATGCATCGAGATTCTTCAAGTTTGATTGATTTGTGATGCCCTCATGCATACGAATTTAGGCAACGCTTGAAAAATAAAATTTTAAATTTATCTTATACTTTGACATGGAAGCTTGTCGAAAGTGTAACGCCACAAAAAAAGCTGACGCCACACTCACGACAATGACGATGACGACGCCGCAAACAAACAAACGTCCCGAAAAATGCGACAATTTTTTTTTTTAAAGGTATTTTACTTCGAGTTGTTTCTACATGGCTCGATGAGTTTAGCTTATACGTGTACCACCAATCAAGGTTGTAAAATTCAAGCCACTCCTAGCGAGCTGGTCAAATAAATTCGGCGGGCTTTATTGAAGACCAAGCTACTCCACACAACTCGGTGAGTTATTAATTACATCGGGCGAGTTCGAAAACAGGCTTGAAACCCACCACGGTCACGATGATGCTTCAAGGTAAGAGATATTTGAATCTATCTCATTCGACGTCCCACAGAGGTAAGTAGGGTCGTCATACGAGTTAATTGTCTAATTTCTGGTAATATCGTGTTGACAATATACCTGAAAGGTAACCCAAGAGTATGATATAACTTATTTTGAGGTGAATACATTAACCACTTTCAATTTTTTATTATTATTATTTTTTACTTTATTATTCAGTTATATTACGTTATTTCAAAATTTAATACATTATAATATATATATATATATATATATATATATAGCACTTTATTATTCAGATATATTACATTTTTTCGAAGGAATTAATACATATGTTTACTTTATTATTCAGATATATTACGTTTTTTCGAAAATTAATACATTATTATAAGAAAGCTTATACTTCCTATCACCTCTATACACACAGGCTACATAGCTGGCCGCACACACACTTATAATTAGACATTTATTTTATGATACATATACTCATGTATAATGGAAGGAGTCACACTTTACGATAAGCATACTTTGGCACTAACCTATTTCATGGCATTTTATAATTTTATATGCTTAGGCATACACACTACCCTATTTATGTCTAGTGTAATTATTATATGAAATTTTTATTACATATCATACCACTATTACCTAGAATAGTGTTGGATACTCAGCTACCTAGCTAGATCCCTATTTTCAATAACTAGCAAGGTATGATATTTCAAACTATTACTAAATGCCATGAGTAGTTGGGCGGTGAGTGGTTCATCGACCCCCCTGTCATCCATTAAAACCTTCATTCTTTTCAACTTGCGTGCACGCCTCCCTCTACCAGCCGCCTACAACATTGAAACACGTTATTATGCACATGGATACACTGCACAGTCAGGTAGGGGAGGCGAACCAGTGAGCAGGTCGTCCAACTATGTTGTTATCTGTTCAGTTCGTGAATGCATCCTCAATTCGGGGTCACCTTCAAGCTATTTTTGTCAAAAAATGACGGAGGGACAGGCGAAGGCAACGGTTTATCATTGCTTGTCTATTGCAACACTGTTAAATAGACGACCCCAGAACTCGATTTTGCAAGCATTGCAGCAATTTAAATATTCGCTGTGACAGTCAGCGCTTTGTGTATCAAGTCGTCTATCAGGCATATCTGCTGAAACGTATCATCATTTTTTTTATAGCAGTTATTCTCTTAGACAGAGTTCGATTTAAGGGTGATTGACTGGTCTTGATTTTGAGACTAACTTCACATTTGTTTGGGCAGTTGCGAGGCCTGCCATGCAGGCTTGATATTTGTGAAGGTAAGACCACTCGCAGTGTCCTAATCTATAAAAAAAACGTTGTTTTGCAATCTTTGTAAGCATTGCAACAATTTAATTATCTTCTATGACAGTCAGTGCTTTGATCCTATTATTTAATCCTACCAGACTTGAAGTACAGCCCGAGGAGAACAAGGAGGAAACCACGAAGGTGGGTCTGTTTCATATTAGAATATTCATGAAGCACAGACTGCCTAGAAAAAGTGTGGACGTCTCAGAGTAGAGGCGACTCCGAATCACAGCAGAATACTCCTAGAGCACCGTCGCTTTGCAGTTACATGATCGTGCTGCGTGAAATTTGTTATAAACTTGCTACACGGTGGTTAGACAGAGATGTATCACCATTTAGTTATTTTGATTGTTATATATGGTATGAAAATAAGGTGTAATGAGTATACTAGTACAGTTTGATCGGCTAGTACAGAATTAATTTTCCCTTGTTAATAAGAAGGGGGACATTAATAGTATAATGATAGTAATACGATTTGGTAATAGTAAATCCATTACTTCTAGTATTACTTTGGCATGAAATACTATTTGAAATATTAGTATCCTTGTTAAACGCTAAGGAGTAATGGATAATAAATTTAACAAGTTTTAAGTCTTGCATTACAATTCCCTTCTACACAATTTAATAACATTGTATGAGATTTCAAAGTAGGTTGATTTCTTTTCCTTTATTAATTTGCAATGGGTTTCAAAAGATTTAGTTTCATTTCCCTTTTTGTATTTCGCAATTAATTTCACAACGAATTCCTAAATGAAGAAAAGCATGTTAGAGCTAGAGTATGGACTTCTTTATTGGCGTATTTAAAACTATTGAGACTTAAGTCTTTTTATCAACAAAACAAGAATGGTAAGTACTCTAGTATTCCAACTTTGCAATACCTCTCCTTTTAAGCAATAAAATGGAATCTAATATGTATATTTTTCTTTGTGAATTTTCCTAACATTCCACAAAAGAGTCCTACAATCTTTCCATTAAGTTTTACACAAGATCTACCAACATTTCAACAAGATCAATACATTTATAAGAGGTTCCAAGACAAGTTAAAAGAGAATGAATGGATTATCTTTCTTGCAACTTTTAATTCCCATCCCCATTACAAGCTTACAAATGAAGTTAAAAAAAAAATCTACAACTTTCCTTCAAAATCTTTTTACAACATAACCTACTTCATGTGGAAACAAATTTGCAATAATGGAATCTAAAGAAAGCAAAGGCAATATTACATTTTTTTTTCTCCACTCAAGGTGGGTAAATACATGATGTTTTTACATTGTCAACAACAAGGTTCTTGTGCTCCAAGGTGTTCTTCATCCATGCTCCAAGTTCCAAGTATTTCAAATCACAACCAAGATAGGGGGAGAGGCAACACTCTCCTCCCAACCAAAACTCAATGGAGAAGAGAAGCAATCTCCTCCATTGACCCCCGAGCCCCAAACACAACACAATGAAGGGTGGTCTCCAACTCAAGGCAACAATACTTGCTTCCACAATACAATTTCTTCACAACATTCAAGGTAAAATAGAAGAAACAAAGAGGAAACACAAATAACACCAATACATTTCACAACAAGGCTTTCATCCAAGCCAACAAGAGAAGGAACTATGGGAAAGTTTTCCTTATGCCTCCCCATTGAGATGAGATGCCCATCCAAAACCCTCCACAATAAAACTCAAGCCCCTATGACTCTTATGCCTCCCTCAAGTACCCCTTTTTCCTCCCATACTCTTATGCCTCCCTCCTCTTATGGCTCCCTCAAGAGACAAGGTAAGAATGTAAACATTCTTACCCAAGATGGGCATCCCTCTCAAACTCCCTCCACAATATCCTAATCTACTCTTATGCCTCCCTCATGAGTATTCCCATAGACCTCTCCTATACTACACAATAAGCATTCTATCCATTTTTCACAATACACCAAAGTAAACATACATTATCCACAAATTTAAGCATAGAAACAACAACAATAAGAAAGCAAAAAGGGAGAAGGTTTCCTACCTCTCCATTGGAGAAGCCTAAACCAAGAAATTTGTCCAAGCTCCCTCCAAAACAATCCAAGCATGCAAGTCCAAGCACTCTCTTTTTCTCTTTCTCCCAATTCTTTTCTCTCCCAAAAAAAATAAAAGAAAGAGAACTCCTCAACAAAAAAAAACCTCCAACCCCCTCAACAAGAGAGGAAGTTTCCATAAATAGACAAAAGGGAAGAGTGAGGGTGATGTGGCTCCTTGTAGGATGCCACATCACACATCCTCAAGACCACCTCCCTTTAGTCAACTCAAATCCCAAAACACCATAAATGGGTGGTTGGGTTGAATGACATCTCTTTTCCACATCCATCCCTTCCCATGTGTCCTAAGGCACAATTAAATGCAAAAGGAAGACAAGTGCACTCCAAAGTCACATTTCCCTTCCCAAAACAATAAATAATCCCCTTTTTGGATTCCCAACCCATAGATATGGTTGGTAAGGGGTTTTGGGAAGTGTGGGACAAGTTTAACTTGTCCCACAAGTCCCCCAAAATTGCCCTCAATCTCAAATTCGAGATTCAAAGGATTTGGAGTGGTCAACACTCAAAACAAGCATTCAAAACAAGAGGAAGCACAAGGCTCAAGGAGCCAACCATCAAAATTAATTACACCCACTAGACTTCCCTCCAAAACTTAAAAATTAAAACAAGATGTTAATTAATCTAAACATACTTAGCAAAAGTAATTTTTTTAAAAAGACATCACAAATAGAAATCACCTACTAAAGCAAGTTAAAACAAGTAAATAAAATTCTTACCCCCTTGGTCACATTAGAAAATTTCCCCCTCATGGAAATTTTCTTAACACATAAAAGAACAAAGGTAACACAATACAATTCACTAGTTGCCTTGACGACCAATTGTTGTAACCACCCGACATCCTGTTGTGTTTGGTTCCCAATCCCCCTCATGGTTGTGATCATGTTGTGTTTCCTGCAAAATACAAAATACCTCCTTCGGCCTTGCGGCCATGTCAAAATATCCAAAATAACCATATGCATGAAATTTATTAACATCTATACGTAATTCAATCAATCATTATTTCTAGGTCTAAATCACAACTTAATTATGCATTTCATCATTATCCAAAATTATAGTAATGTAAATTCAACAACTACATTCTACTCATCATGGCGAAGAAATCCAATGTTAGAACACATGCAATATATCCATATAAAAATAATATCGGTATCCAATAGTCTGTCCATGAGTCAGTGTAGATCATACTGAAAACAAAATCCAATCATAATCCAAATGCATCTAGTCACAAAACATCATGCTAATCAACATAAGTATAAGTCATGTCCATATCCAAAGTCTGCATAACTCAAAATGATAATCAACTAAGTGTCGTAGGGAAGTGGGCATTACATCCCCCTCCCCTTAGACTAGACTTCCTCCTGGAAGTCACTGAAATAAGTGTGGAAACTGAGCTCGCAATGATGTAGCATCCTCCCAAGTAGCAGCAGTCTCATCGTACCTGTCCCATTGGACCCGAACCTGATCAATCTCTCTGCCGTGAAGGCCCAGGGTCCTGCGATCTAAAATGCGCACGGGCTCCACCATCACCTGCCCCTGATCCTGCACCTGCAATGCAGTCCAATCTAGCACATGAGAAGGATCAGAAACATATCTCCTAAGCACAGAAACGTGAAATACATCATGGACGCGCGATAAGCTAGGTGGCAGTGCTAGACGATAGGCTAAGGGGCCAAGGCGCTCCAAGATCTCAAAGGGACCCACAAATCTAGGAGCAAGCTTAGAACCTTTTCCATAACGGATAGGGCTCTTATGCGGTCTGACACGAAGAAACACCTTCGTGCCTACCTCAAAACTGCGATCTGTCCTATGCTGGTCTGCATACTTCTTCTGTCTATCCTGTGCCTCCTGCAATCTCTGTCTGATCAAAGGTAACCTGCTGCTCCATGTCCTGTAATAATGCTGGCCCAAGAGAAACCCTGTCCTCAATCCTATCCCAGCTAAGAGGTGTCCTGCACTCTCTACCATATAATGCCTGAAAAGGAGCCATGCCTATAGAACTCTGGAAACTATTATTATAGGAAAACTCCACCAAATACAGATACTCCTCCCATCTCGACTGATGATCCATCACGTACATCCTGAGCATATCCTCCAAAATCTGATTCACCCTCTCTGTCTGTCCATCTGTCTCAGGGTGATAAGCTGTGCTGAAATTAATCCTTGTCCCGAGGGCATACTGCATGGTGGTCTAGAAATGGGAGGTGTACAAAGGGTCGCGGTCGCAAATGATCTTCCGCGGAATCCCATGTAGTCTGACAATCTCATCAAGATATACTCGTGCTACTGCACTAGCCGTGTAGGTAGTCTTCACTGGAGAAAAGTGAGCTACCTTCGTCAATTTATCCACTGTGACCATGATGGCGTCGTGGTGGTATCTTGACGTAGGTAACCCAACAATGAAATCCATAGAAATGGTGTCCCACTTCCACTCTGGTATAGCGTGAGGATAGAGGAGGCCAGCTGGATGCTGATGCTCGGCCTTCACCCTCTAGCACTCTAAACAGCGGGATACAAAAGAAGCTATGTCTCTCCGAAGTCCTCTCCAAAAGTACAACTGTCTCAAGGTGGCGTGCATCTTCTTCACCCCGGGATGGGCTGAGTAAGGTGCACGATGAGCCTCTGTCAAAATATCATGTCTCAAGCCTCCATCTCTAGGAACATAAATCTGACCCCTGTGTCTGAGAAGACCATCTGCCTCTAATGAAAATCCATCAAATCTCCCTTCAAGGGGTCTCTGAGACTCAATCTCTGCTCTGGCTGCAAGGTAGAAACTATCCTGAGGAAGCTGCTGCAAGATCCTACTCTGTAAATCTGTGCCCACTGAGGTGGCCATAGCCACATGTCTCCGTCTACTCAAGGCATCTGCAACCACATTCTCCTTCCCTTTCACATGTTCTATCTCCATGTCATACTCACAGAGTAGCTCCATCCAACGCCGCTGAACGAGCGTTGAGATTGGGCTGCGTGAAGAGGTGGCGAAGACTCAAGTGATCAGTCCTGAGTGTAAATCTCTGGCCAAGAAGAAAATGTCTCCACCGCACTAAGGCATGTACCACTGCTGCAAGCTCAAGGTCATGGGTCAGATAATTGAGCTCACATAACTTCAGGAGTAGTCATCCGATAAGGTGCTCGTGAGATAGGCTCTGCATCCTTGAACTAGATCTATATGGAAATCGATCTCACGTGGGGGAGGTAATCCCGGTAACTCCCCTGGAAACACATCGGCTAACTCTGATAAGATGGGATGATCATCAAGGGAAGGTCCTCTGGACTCATCCTCTGATTAGTCACTGACCGTAACAGCATACAACTGACAACCCTGTCATGCACACCGCTTAAGCTGTACATAGCGGAGATGGTGCGAGATAGAAACGGGTCTCTTAACCCCTGATATCACTGAATCTACTCCAAGATCATCTATGCAAGCAATAAACAAATAAATTGTGGTAACAATCCACTCTAGCTTAATGAGCAGACAATTTCAATCCATGCCCAAAATGATGCCATAAGATCCTAATGGAAGGATCCGATGATTCCCGAAGTAGTGGTGAAGGGTCCCAAATCCACTACACACTCCTTGACTTAAGGAGTCTACAGAAATTTTGGCTCCAGAAGCCATCTCAACGTCCCAACTACGGCCCTGCCTAATTGCCACCAGCCTACAACGCTCTACTAAGGATGGTGCAATGAAAGAATAAGAGGAACCAGAATCAAATAATATAGAGGTGGGAATACCACCAACACTACCTGTCGTCTCAATCACAGTACTCTGATGCTCAGCCTGGCGGTTCTCATTACCAAATGCGTAGATCCGATGACTCCGTGCCATATCTCCAACAGTAGGCTCTGAGCTTAAGTGTCTTACCCTTGGTAGGGTTATGTGGGCAGTCTCTCCAAAGATGTCCAACAAAACCGCAACCATAACAGCTGCCTGGTCCTCTCCAGTGGGAAGCAACTCTAGTTGGTACTCTAGATGACTAAGATACAGATCCTGATGATCTGGCTATGGACTGCTGAGGTCTCTACTGACGAGCTCCGACTGACTGAGCTCTGCAGTGCACCTTGTGTCTTGATGGGACACCTAGGAGGGGGAGGCCCCATACTACGTCCTCTCTGTGCATCGAATCTTTGAGGAGGTCGGTAAGGTGGGCATTGTCTGCTGCTGCTTTGCTACTGTGGTGGCCTAAATGAAGCTTGCCTTGAACTCTATCCACCCTGTGGAGGAGGAACTGACCCCTTAGACCTACTATCTTGCATCTGCTGGATACGGCTCTGAACTCTGTCTCTAGCCTGTTGTGTCTTCCCCCATGTCTCCTCTGCAATATAGGCCTTTTCCACGGCCTCTGCTAATGTCTGTGGGCAGTGAATGTGCACTTCGCCTCCTAAATCCAAATTCAGGCCCCGGATGAACCTGTGAATCCATACCTGCTCATCCTGCATATAGTCGATGTACTGGAGTAGGTCCAAAAATTGACTCTCATACTCACCTACTGTCATCGATGCCTGAAGGAGGTCATGAAACTCGTCTATCCGTTGCTGAATAAATATCCTGGGTAAATACCTGCTCCTGAAATGCTCCTCAAACAACTCCCAGGTAATCGTCTCCGAGTCAACATGGAGCTTCTGCTCCTCGGTCCTCCACCAGACTCCTGCTCCATCCTTCAGAAGATGGATCGCAACACGAGCTTTTGTGTTGCTACTACAAGGACAGAGCTTGAAGCATCCGCTCAAGCTCACCAACCAGGCCTCTGCCTGAAAACCGCCTGTATCACCTAAATAGTGAGATGGTCGTAGCTTCAGGATCTCCCTGATATGGTCTGCAACTGACGTATGATGAATCCTAGATCTCTCTGTATGCTTCTCCCTCTGTCTAGGGCTCCAAGACCTGTCCCTATGTCCTGAGATCCTGTCCCCATGTCCTCTCTGTGGTGACTCTGCCCTAGCCGACTCTGCACGGAAATTCTCTGCTCTGTGCTCCTCGATATGTCGAGGGGATGCCTGGGCATCTATTAATGGCTCCAAACTATGAATAGCAAGTCGTCCTCCCAAGGGCTCTCAGCATATAGCGGCATTGACATCCTGAAGTGTCTGCAAGATCTAAGGTAGAAGGGCTGCTACGGCCTACTCTGGCGGTGGTATGTCTAGGTCTATATGAAGAGACCCCTCACCCAATCAGCGCCTCCTGCACAGATCAAGGCAAGAGTTAGCTCATCGTTTTAGGTCTTGTGCTAGTTTTCAAAATTTGCTGTTTACTATAATTATCAACATTATGGCTTTATATTTTAAAGGTATTAGCTCTGTACTAAGTTGAATGTTCCTATTCAGCATTTTTCTACGTGTGCCCAAGGGTCCCAGCTTCGAACCCCTGGCTTTGATACCAAAATGTAACGCCATAAAAAAAGCCGACGTCACACTCACGAAAATGACGATGACGACGCTGCAAACAAACAAACGTCCCGAAAAAAGCGACATTTTTTTTTTAAAGGTATTTTACTTCGAGTTGTTTCTACATGGCTCGATGATTTTACCTTATACGTGTACCACCAACCAAGGTTGTAAAAGTCAAGCCACTCCTAGCGAGCTGGTCAAATAAATTCGGCGGGCTTTATTGAAGACCAAGCTACTCCACACAACTCGGTGAGTTATTAATTACATCAGGCGAGTTCGAAAACAGGCTTGAAACCCACCACGGTCACGATGATGCTTCAAGGTAAGAGATATTTGAATCTATCTCATTCGACGTCCCACAGAGGTAAGTAGGGTTGTCATATGAGTTAATTGTCTAATTTATGGTAATATCGTGTTGACAATATAACTGAAAGGTAAATGCAAAAGTATGATATAACTTATTTTGAGGTGAATACCTTAACCACTTTCAATTTTTTATTATTATTATTTTTTTACTTTATTATTCAGTTATATTACGTTATTTCAAAATTTAATACATTATAATTGCTATTATATATATATATATGTATACTTTATATATATGTTACTTTATTATTCTAGAAAGGGATTAGATACGTTTAATTTATAGTGGTATATATAGATATATTATAAAATATATATATATATATACATATACTCATGTATAATTTGAAGGATTCACAAGGATTACAAGATAAGCATACTTTGGCACTAAAGCTATTTCATGGCATTTTATAATTTTATATGCTTAGGCATACACACCACCCTATTTATGTCTAGTGTAATTATTATATGAAATTTTTATTACATATCATACCACTATTACCTAGAATAGTGTTGGATACTCAACTACCTAGCTAGATCCCTATTTTCAATAACTAGCAAGGTATGATATTTCAAACTATTACTAATGCCACGGTTGGGTGGTGAGTGGTTCATCGACCCCCCTGTCATCCATTAAAACCTTCATTCTTTTCAACTTGCGTGCACGCCTCCCTCTACCAGCCGCCTACAACATTGAAACAAGTTATTATACACATGGATACACTGCACAGTTAGGCAGGGGAGGCGAACCAGTGAGCAGGTCGTCCAACTATGTTGTTATCTGTTCAATTCTGAATGCATCCTCAATTCGGGGTCACCTTGGAAGCTATTTTTGTCAAAAAACGACAGAGGGACAGGTAAAGGCGCGGGTGGTTTATCATTGCTTGTCTATTGCAACACTGTTAAATAGAGTGACCCCAGAACTGGATTTTGCAAGCATTGCAGCAATTTAAATATTCGCTGTGACAGTCAGCGCTTTGTGTATCAAGTCGTCTATCAGGCATATCTGCTGAAACTTATCATCATTTTTTTTATAGCACTTATTCCTTAGACATGATTTAAGGGTGATTGACTAAGAAGTCTTGATTTTGAGACTAACTTCACATTTGTTTGGGCAGTTGCGAGGCCTGCCATGCAGCTTGATATTTGTGAAGCTAAGACCACTCGCAGTGTCCTAATCTGTAAAAAAAATGTTCCAAATCTTTGTAAGCATTGCAACAATTTAATTATCTTCTAATGACAGTCAGTGCTTTGATCCTTTATTGAATCCTACCAGACTTGAGAGTACAGTCCGAGGAGAACAAGGAGGTCCACGAAGGTGGGTCTATTTCATATCAGAATATTCATGAAGCACAAACTGCCTAGAAAAAGTGTGGACGTCTCAGAGTAGAGGCGACTCTGAATCACAGCAGAATACTCCTAGAGCACTGTCGCTTTGCAGTTACATGATCGTGCTGCGTGAAATTTGTTATAAAATTGCTATACGGTGGTTAGACAGAGATATATCACCATTTAGTTATTTTGATTGTTATATATGGTATGAAAATAAGGTGTAATGAGTATACTAGTACAGTTTGATCGGCTAGTACAGAATTAATTTTCCCTTGTTAATAAGAAGGGGGACATTAATAGTATAATGATAGTAATACGATTTGGTAATAGTAAATCCATTACTTCTAGTATTACTTTGGCATGAAATACTATTTAAAATATTAGTATCCTTGTTAAACGCTAAGGAGTAATGGATAATAAATTTAACAAGTTTTAAGTCTTGCATTACAATTCCCTTCTACACAATTTAATAACATTGTATGGGATTTCAAAATAGGTTGATTTCTTTTCCTTTATTAATTTGCAATGGGTTTCAAAAGATTTAGTTTCATTTCCCTTTTTGTATTTCGCAATTAATTTCACAACGAATTCCTAAATGAAGAAAAGCATGTTAGAGCTAGAGTATGGACTTCTTTATTGGCGTATTTAAAACTATTGAGACTTAAGTCTTTTTTATCAACAAAACAAGAATGGTAAGTACTCTAGTATTCCAACTTTGCAATACCTCTCCTTTTAAGCAATAAAATGAAATCTAATATGTATATTTTTCTTTGTGAATTTTCCTAACATTCCACAAAAGAGTCCTACAATATTTCCATTAAGTTTTAAACAAGATCTACCAACATTTCAACAAGATCAATACATTTATAAGAGGTTCCAAGACAAGTTAAAAGAGAATGAATGGATTATCTTTCTTGCAACTTTTAATTCCATCCCCATTACAAGCTTACAAATGAAGTTCAAAAAAAAAAACAACTTTCCTTCAAAATCTTTTTACAACATAACCTACTTCATGTGGAAACAAATTTGCAATAATGGAATCTAAAGAAAGCAAAGTAATATTACATTTTTTTTCTCCACTCAAGGTGGGTAAATACATGATGTTTTTACATTGTCAACAACAAGGTTCTTGTGCTCCAAGGTGTTCTTCATCCATGCTCCAAGTTCCAAGTATTTCAAATCACAACCAAGATAGGGGGAGAGGCAACACTCTCCTCCCAACCAAAACTCAATGGAGAAGAGAAGCAATCTCCTCCATTGACCCCCGAGCCCCAAACACAACACAATGAAGGGTGGTCTCCAACTCAAGGCAACAACACTTGCTTCCACAATACAATTTCTTCACAACATTCAAAGCTAAAATAGAAGAAGCAAAGAGAAACACAAATAACACCAAACATTTCACAACAAGGCTTTCATCCAAGCCAACAAGAGAAGGAACTATGGGAAAGTTTTCCTTATGCCTCCCAATTGAGATGAGATGCCCATCCAAACCCTCCACAATAAAACTCAAGCCCCTATGACTCTTATGCCTCCCTCAAGTACCCCTTTTTCCTCCCATACTCTTATGCCTCCCTCCTCTTATGGCTCCCTCAAGAACAAGGTAAGAATGTGAACATTCTTACCCAAGATGGGCATCCCTCTCAAACTCCCTCCACAATTTCCTATTCTACTCTTATGCCTCCCTCATGAGTTTTCCCATAGACCTCTCCTACACTACACATTAAGCATTCTATCCATTTTTCACAATACCCAAAGTAAACATACATTATCCACAAATTTAAGCATAGAACAACAACAATAAGAAGCAAAAAGGGAGAAGGTTTCCTACCTCTCCATTGAAGAAGCCTAAACCAAGAAATTTGTCCAAGCTCCCTCCAAAACAATCCCAAGCATGCAAGTCCAAGCTCCTTCTTTTCTCTTTCTCCCAATTCTTTCCTCTCCCAAAAGAAAATAAAAGAAAAGAACTCCTCAACAAAAAACCTCCAACCCCCTCAACAAGAGAGGAAGTTTCCATAAATAGACAAAAGGGAAGAGTGAGGGTGATGTGGCTCCTTGTAGGATGCCACATCACACATCCTCAAGACCACCTCCCTTTAGTCAACTCAAATCCCAAAACACCATAAATGGGTGGTTGGGTTGAATGACATCTCTTTTCCACATCCATCCCTTCCCATGTGTCCTAAGGCACAAATAAATGCAAATGGAAGAAAAAATGCACTCCAAAGTCATATTTCCCTTCCCAAAACAATAAATAATCCCCTTTTTGGATTCCCAACCCATAGATATGGTTGGTAAGGGGTTTTGGGAAGTGTGGGACAAGTTTAACTTGTCCCACAAGTCCCCCAAAATTGCCCTCAATCTCAAATTCGAGATTCAAAGGATTTGGAGTGGTCAACACTCAAAACAAGCATTCAAAACAAGAGGCAAGCACAAGGCTCAAGGAGCCAACCATAAAAATTAATTACACCCACTAGACTTCTCCTCAAAAACTTAAAAATTAAAACAAGATGTTAATTAATCTAAACACACTTAGCAAAAGAATTTTTTTAAAAAGATATCACAAATAAAATCACCCACTAAAGTAAGTTAAAACAAGTAAATAAAATTCTTACCCCCTTGGTCACATTAGAAAATTTCCCCCTCATGGAAATTTTCTCAACACATAAAAGAACAAAGGTAACACAATACAATTTACTAGTTGCCTTGACGACCAATTGTTGTAACCACCCGACATCCTGTTGTGTTTGGTTCCCAATCCCCCTCATGGTTGTGATCATGCTGTGTTTCCTGCAAAATACAAAATACCTCCTTCGGCCTTGCGGCCATGTCAAAATGTCCAAAATAACCATATGCATGAAATTTATTAACATCTATACGTAATTCAATCAATCATTATTTCTAGGTCTAAATCACAACTTAATTATGCATTTCATCATTATCCAAAATTATAGTAATGTAAATTCAACAACTACATTCTACTCATCATGGCGAAGAAATCCAATGTTAGAACACATGCAATATATCCATATAAAAATAATATCGGTATCCAATAGTCTGTCCATAAGTCAGTGTAGATCATACTGAAAACAAAATCCAATCATAATCCAATTGCATCTAGTCACAAAACATCATGCTAATCAAGATAAGTATAAGTCATGTCCATATCCAAAGTCTGCATAACTCAAAATGATAATTAACTAAGTGTCGTAGGGAAGTGGGCATTACAGAAAGACTTTTGGTAGGAAAACAGATGAATAGAGAAGTTAAGATAACTACCCTAAATTGGAGTCATGCATAGCCTTAAGTAGAGGTGATAGCTACCATAATGGAACTGTGCTTACCATGTATGACAGTAAGGATATAAGTCCACCTGAAATATTTTAACTTCATTTTATAGAACAATTATTAATACCCATAGATTGGGGTATGCAAGTGGAGGTTGAATTAGATAACAGGGTATATTATTTTATCAGGTAACCGGTAAGGATAAATATCTTATTTCAGTGCTTGGTCAATGAGTGGAATAATTCTATTATTTACAATGATTATTATGTTTAGCTAAAAATTGATACTCGCATCTTATTAGGAGTTGAGATAATGTTGATACTTGCATTCATAGTGGCTTGGGTTGCGCTTGCATATCTTAGCTAGTCAAATGTATCTTTGGCATATTACCAACAAATGACAGTATTGTCGGTCATAACTCATTCTTATGAGTTGGAATCTTTTACTAGAAGAAGTATATAAAGACATGGAATAAGCAACCAAAAGGGCACCTAAATAATTCATGAACCTGTGGATTGGTGGAATCCTTGGTAATATGAGTATAATCTTAAAACTGCTGGGATAAATATCTAAACTATACTTACATACCACTGATTATCTATGAAGTTTGATACTTGTATTTAATATTTAAACTTAATGACGTTGGTGCTTTTATTTAATTGAAAGATAATCTTGTTAGACACTTATATATGTGAAGTAGGTCGAGGGTATTAGGTGAGCGTCATTATTATTTACTGTTAATTTAAGTATGATTGATTGCATGATTAAGGTTGTTTATCTAGTCTCTTAGAATGGTGTTCTTATGTAAGCAGATCTTAAGGAAGTGAACATTAATGAGTATGAAATGTATTATCATGAGATGTGCAGTTAAGTTTTAAATGTATGTTAGAAATTATTTGATAAGGAGTATTGCAAACTTTCATTTATTTAAATACTAGATGGCATAAGTTATTAGGTGAGGTTTATATCTTATGATGCTCAGTTCTAGCGAACTGACTCTAGATAATATTTGTGCAGATGGATTATGCGAGTAGATTAAAGAAAAGAGTGTAAAAGTTTCATCAGTTCAAAATTATGAAGTTCTTGTAGAAAGTTCAATGCGTTGTAAATTTTGTAACTTTGCTTGCAAGGAGTTTAGAAGATCTCTTGCCGTTGTATGTTTGGAAAACTACGTGGTGAAGTGTTCTTTCCCTTTTTTTTGTTGTTAGACTAGTTACTTACCTTGGTGAGATATGATATTCAATCATTACATTGGCATAAGTATTGTAAAACCTTGTTTTTGAGAATAAAGTGTTAAGTCAAAACTCTCTGACACCTTGTAATGATGTGATATAAGTAAAATTAAATGGAATGGTTTAACCCTTATAGAAGTTAACTAAAATATATGTGTATTCAGATAAATTAATATAGAGATGACTTACTTGAGAACAAGAGATTCTTGAAGTACTCAAGGTGAAACTATCCTTGTAAAGTAAATTTTTATAAATTGATATCCCTATCTAAACTAGTGAACACTACTCTTTTTGGTGAACACCTAAAACAAGCTAAAGGAAAACAATAGTTTAGTTTCTAATATGATTTAACAAGTAAGAGAAGGAAATTTAGAAACCACACAATTATCTCTCAGCCTATTTGATTAGTAAGTAGTTTCCTTTTGATAAACTCTTTCAGTTAAGCCTAAGTAAAAGCGTTAATAATTACGTATAAAACCCCAAGCTCCAATAAAACCTTGGTAATAACTAATGACGTCTTAAAGAGGAATTTAACTCAAACCTAATCTCCTTATCTCTTTCCCCAGGATACTTTGTAAGTTCCTCTTGATTTTGTTGAATACGAATTCTTGTTGTAGCAAGGTAATGAACAAGTTCTAGTAGCGTAAGTATGGACAGATAGCCTTGTGGAATTTAATTATTCCCTTTATTAAATTAATGGAACTAAACAATTCTATTGTCGTAAAGTGAAGATTTAGTGAACTTCTCTACGGTGTATAAGAATTAGCTCAGTTGGTGAGATGAATTTGTGCGAATCATATATTGAATCCTTCTGAAACTTAAGTCATGAGCTAAAGGGTGTCTTATCAAATAAATAACCTCCAATCATTTCTTACTGTGGCTTTCCCTAGCTGTAAGTGTGTCATGTGGTTGGACTTCCATGTTGTCTTGTCAAAAGAAGAGTAAATTGTCCTTGATAGGTGTGATCGTTTCTTGTGCTGCCTTTATGGCCATCCTTGAATCAAATTTTTCATAGTGTTAGTTGCATCCTTGGTGACGACATGTTGCGTCATGTTATGTGTCAAGCAAGTAAAAAAAAAAAATCTTGTCTTTTACTGTGTTGTTTGTGCATGAATTTTTTGGGTCGTTACAGGAGTTGACAAATACCTTTCTTTTGTAACTCACTACACCTCTGTCATTGACTTCGGCATATTATCACTACACTACACTCTATACATATATTTCATCCATACCTGCAGCCATTGGCATACTTGCCTTCTAGAATAGTGGTGACCAAAAATAATGTCTTTAGGTGTGATTTTGAAGAAGCTTTTGATTCTACACAAGAGGAAAGAAACATAACAAACAGATCATGGTGTTAAACAACCTTGCACCATTGGCTTGAATAATTTATGGGACATGGATGGTCACATTTATGATGAACATAATGAGAAACAAAGAAAATATAATATGACAAATATATAGTGGGCTTGGGGTTACACACACTGTTATAAACGGGTTCTAAAGACTTGTAATCGAATTGCTATATTGAAAGAGACTGCATAGTCACTACCCAAAGCTTGTGTGAAGTTGGAAATGAGTTTGAAACAATTGGAAGCATCAAGAAAAGAAATCTTGCGAGTCTGCAATGATATTCGCTTTCTCCACCTGGAAACTAGTTGTTTTATGATTGCAATGGTAACCGGAACTCTTGGGACATCCTACACGATGAGTAAATTATTATGTTATGAATAAAAATGGATCTAGAAATTGTAGATTCATATTTGAAATAGAAGAATCCATCAATCTCTAACCTACATATCAAATCAAATTTATAGTATACGCATTGAATGACATATTAGTTATTATGCTATCTATCTGATGTATAATCGATCACGAGCACCACTATAAAGATCAACTTGGTACCTTTATATATTACCATTTAAAGAGTGTTGGTTATGCTATCTAATATGTTTTTAAGAATGTAAATGAAATTGGTTAAATACACGAGTAGCTTTAAAAAGCCGCAAAACTTTCATTTCTTTCTATTTGTCAATTTTGATATTTGAGGCCTATGTAAAGCTACTTTCATTCGAATTCATGAATATTTGCAACCTCTATTTGATATATTTGATGTATGGTACAATCACTATAGTTTCAGTTGTATTCTTAATAAGAAGGGCTCAATGCATCACTTTCTAAAATTTCTAGTTTTCACACCTTTTACAAATCGTCAAAGTTTCCTTTCTTTGCATTATATATATATTTTAATTTCAAATTATAATTTGTTCTAAAATTAGTTGTCTTACACACTAGTAACACACACATTTATATATTTCAAGTAATAGGGAATGATGTCAAGATAATACTCTGAATGAATTTACGGATTAGAATCATATTAAAATATTCGAGTACTTTTACTGTTGTATTTTTGTGTGTAAAATGTGGCCATTACAATAATAATATACAAGGGTCAATTAATATAGACTTCACGTAAAAAAATTTAATGATGAGTTCAAATAATAGTTAAAAAAATAATGAAAATATTTAGATTCAGACGCCCTTGATTGCTAGTGTCCTAAGAAGTTGCCTCGTCTCCCTAGGTATTAATCCCCATTGAACGAGTATAATGTTTAACAACCTTTTAATATGTGGCTTATTGCATTTTCTCAAGTTAGACATGATTTCACATTTGTAGTGTCCTAACCTTTGTGTAGCTTTATGTACTATTAATATCGAGAAGCCTTCATAAGTACCATGGAATAACATGTGGAATCTCTAATGTTATAAATATTATTATGGTAGTTTTACAAATTTTATTTATGTCCTCCTTGTATAAGAATTGTACAAGGTCAATTTGCCATTGTGTTTAGATAATTCCTTATTATTTTATAGTTGTCAAATTAATGCTTCTAATATTTAATATTTATAATTTTTAATGATTTTTGTAATTGATATAAATAATTAAAAAGATATACCTATTATAATTTTTTTAGAAAACATAAAATATTCACATTAAATAGTTGACTATTGTATTATTAATGATAAATAAGTTAACGGATTATTCAATGCATAGAGATAATAAAAATAATGTAGGTAAACTTTAACATTATCTATACATGTATATAATTTGTTTTCTAATTTACTCAAAAGAACAAAATATCACAAAAACTTGCAATAAGATATTAAAATTTATTTACTAGATATGTATTCTACATATTCATTTATTTCTAAATAGTATTTATTAGTAAATTGTAATTATTAACAAACTTACCTACGTTGAATTGTATTCTCTAAAATTGGATTAAATTTGATATTATGAGATGCCATACCATGCCACCTTTATAGGATATCATAAGAATCATTTCATATTACAATTTAACACAATATCTACCAATTTCAAAACAAAATATACTTTTTGTGTATGTATATTACAAAAAATACTTTTCGGAAAAAACTAAAAAATAAATATTAGAAACATCTTTGGGTGAATTTTTGCTTTGTATCGGTTGTCTGTGGAATTTACCGTCCTTCCAGAGACATGGAAGTAGAAGCAATATCTGAGCTGCGACTAATATATGGAGTAGACTTGAAGATATGGTCTGATGGGCTCGTATGCCAATTACGATGCAGCGTCAAAAGTTGGCAGGGAAGCTTCGCCTTAAAGTATTAGCAATACTTGTCTCATGCCGAGCCTCCCTTCCGCATTAGGATTGGAACACAGGAGCCCCAATTTGAGCAATCTCTCCATCTCATCTTCTACTGGAAATTTATCACATAGATTCGGGTCGGCTGCATCCATCAGCATGCATTTGGCACGAAGGCGGTGGTGGATTTTGCCGTATTAATGAGCTCCGGTGCGATGTACCGAATTTTTCCCACCAGACGAGTGGTCTGCGAGGTTTCGTTGTGGTCATACAATCGGGCAAGCCCGAAATCCCCAAGCTTTCCATTCAACTCAGAATCCAGTAAAACGTTGTTGGACTTAATGTTTCTGTGGAGTGCTTTCTGCTCCAATTCCTCTAGAGAAATCACGTAGCCACATCTCCTAGAATTTTGTGCCTCGGATCCCATCCCAACAGTCTCTTTGGCTTCTTGAATAACAGATTATCCAGGCTTCCATTTGGCATGTAGTCATAAACTATGAATAGTGGTTTCTCCCGCCTGCAGAAGCCCCTGATCTGCACAAGATTTCGGTGTTGGAGCGACCGAGGCTTGAAATATCTGCTATGAATTCCTTCAGTCCTTGGACAGTGTCTTTCAGAATGCATTTCACAGCAACCTCGAGACCATTAGTTGGAATAATTTCCTCTCTAAACCTGACCAGATCCTCCGCAACCCAAAATTTGTTCTCTCGGAACGCCTTGGTTGCAATATGCAAGGTCCTCTGTAGTCAAGTCTGTGTGGCCGGTATTCCATCTCCCCATTCTTAGAATAATTTATGCTATTTTCTCTTTAAATAGAGAATTGCTCCCGTGACCATCGCCAACACCAGTACGAGAAGGCCCAAAGTTGGTGTAACCAGAATGATCGTAGAAGAGATACTAAAAAGATTCACCGACGTCCTAAGCAAAGCACATGCAGGTTTTACAAAAATAAAAGAGTAGGAATATAGATGGAGCATTACATTTAAAGGTTTGTACATATACATTTGCAATTCTTATATCATTAGTGGTAGCGTTTTGTGGACTTTTTTATTGGAACTAACATGAATACATGAAGATTTCCGTACATTTGCCAATTCTATGTCATGAGTTGTAGTCTTTTGTGGCCAATGTTTTTAGCACTAAACATGAATACAATTGATACCACACTGGATAGTTAATTACTTTTGTAGTTGATATGGTTTGTAATTATTTGCGGGAAATTGTGTTAGTGTTGCAACATGTGTGAGACGGTGGATTGCATTGGTTCATTGGGCTCATTTTGTAGGAGTCGACATGATTGAGAAGTCAAGACTTATGAAGTACCACCTATTGAAAAAAAATCCATGCAAGTCAATAAGGAACGATGCATTGTTTGATGACATATAAATGCTGAAATATTCAAAATCAATAAACTATATACAATTGAAAATGCATGTGGAGTTCCAATGGAAATTACGCATAAGAGGTAAAATTTTGACGATAAAATACTACATATGTTGTTGAAGGAAAAAAATATTAGTTATATGGAAAAATATAGTGCGTTCACATGGTCTATAAGGATGCAAATATGTACATAACAAAAGTGCAAGTAATATTCATTTTGTTTCTTAATAGTACTTTCAATCGACATAGTAGTAGGAGGCAATAGTATGCTAGTGTAAAAGGAAATACAACAATTTTCTTTCTAAATAGGAAAAAACAGTGAAATATTTTCAGAAGTGCTAATGGATGATTGTGGAATAGGGTGAAGGCAAGATAGATATGAAATAACTAACATAGCGTTGATAGTTAAAAGTGTAGAAAGGGATGGGGAGGATGTCAAGTTTGAAGGGATGGGTGCGTTAGAAAACTTTGCATAAAGAAGGTTATGAAGGAAATGTACATGATGCATGAATATAATGGCATCAAAAAAGATAAGATACATGCCGCAATTACAAATTTTGAACTAACAAGGAAAGCACAAATTATGACATAATTTCAGGCTCAATTCCAGGGAGGTGGTCACATCGGGCATTACATGAAATCATTTACCAAAAAACAAAAAAAAAATCAGGTTTGACAGGTACTCCAACAATCTATATCTTCCCAAATCAGATGGTACAAATAATTAAATTTCGTGAGTGACTCTATCAAACAACTTGCGTTCCTTATGAATGCATCCACATTTTTCATACATATCGATCAACACATTGAAACTACAACATCTGACAGAGATCCACTCTTGATTATTTTTGATTGATCTCCATGCCCTGTTCCAAAGCTTGATTTTACCAAATGCTAGAAGGATGTTGGAGAAGATTTTGGGGTTTGTATTT
This sequence comes from Taxus chinensis, assembly GCA_019776745.2. Classification (NCBI taxonomy): domain Eukaryota; kingdom Viridiplantae; phylum Streptophyta; class Pinopsida; order Cupressales; family Taxaceae; genus Taxus; species Taxus chinensis. The sequence goes on along the minus strand of CM034154.1, from coordinate 622,759,027 downwards.
TTACGTTCATGTTGCATTTTTTTTAAATAACTCCAAGGCTTTTTCAGCAACCCATTTTGTACATACCTCGCAATCATTGTAGTCCATCACCAACAGCTTGCCGTAAAATTAAATCTAGAAATGTTCACACTGCAGTACATGATTCATGAATATAATGGTATAAAAAAAGGTGAGATACATGCTGCAATTGTAAATTTTGAAATGGTATTTGTGTTACACATTATTGTCACTTTGCATTCCCCCCTTTACATTTCTTGAATTGTAGCATAATTCAAATTTAAAGAGACTTCCACCAAGTTTCTGAATTGAATCTCACGTCTTGTTTGATGCAACTGATTGTAATCTATTTAATGGTCTTCTTGAAGAGATTGGAGATTTATCGGTATTGGGAATGCTGAATCTAGAAATTTATATTTTTTTCTATAATGCCTCTGAGCATTTATAAAACTGTCCCATTTAACCAAGCTCAATTTGAATAAATACAAGTCCCACATAGTTTTGTTTACCATGTAATCATAAAATATCAAGTTTCCAAGTGGAGACAGTGAATATCCATGTAGACATTGAAAAGAAGCACACTAATTTAAAGTTTCCTTGAAACGAAAATACATGGCAAATAAATCCAAAAACATTACCTTGTGAGTTAAATAATCATATTTTCAATATGAAGAACTTACATATCCATTATATTCCTCAGATTTCCAAACTCCTCTGGCAGAAACCCATTCAGTCTATTTCGCTCAAATTCCTTGATTTTATAATTGTGATGAATCGTCAAGTCAATATAATGTTCATTGATTGCAATGGTATCAATTATGGATCATTTCCTAAGATGGAAACAAAATATGATTCATTAGTGTATAGTGGATAAAATTCCATGCTAAGTACTGTGATTTTTCAGAATACCGGAATTTAATTCTACAATTTGTAATAAAGGGCATATAAATTATTGTCAGGTTTAAATCATAGAGAATAGAGAATGATTGAATTTAAGTGAAATGAAGCCCATATTTTCACACAGTAAACAACATAATACTTACCTTATACAAATATTGAGCATAGTTACACAAGATGAGATAATTTGAAGGATTATCCATCAATCATTCTCTGATAATACTCCTCAATATTTCTATGATCTAGCACCATATCCATCTCCTACACCACCACCTCAATCGGTAGAAATTGGTTTGGAAGTCGAATTTCCATGCTCTCCTCCTATATCTATGGTAGGCTCCATGACATATTTCCCAGGCCCTGTGCCATGAGCATATGCTCTGTAGACACCATACCCTGTTGGTTATGTACAAATATTAGTAAAACCCTTCAAACTACTTTCCATCACCCTTTCAGTTTCCAAAGCTAAATTCTTGCATACTTGATTCCAAAGCATCAAAAAAACTTTCCAAAGATTTTCATCTTGATTGAATTCTTCCTGACTTCTTCCTTCCCATTGCAGCAATAGGAAAGTGATGAAATAGATTTAAGGGAGGGTAATATTTTGCTAGCAAACATCATGCGATAGCATGGCTTGTTCAAAGAAGAACCAGGGTTCAGGGTAATGCTGCAAAAATTCCTGGAGCTTATTCTTGGACAATTATGCGAGTCTATTTTTTCACCTTTAATTGCATATTTTTCTGCTTCATCTGATGCTGAAATTTGGGTAAAAGCATGTAAAAATGAATTATCTGTGTTCTTTCATTATTGGTGCAAAAATGAAAGAAAACTCCTATGCCTTGTGGAGTGAGACACAAAAAAGACCTATATATTCATACAAAGGGGAAAACATTATCAATAGAAATGTAAATCATATAAAAGAACAACACACGTAGAAAAACCCTACCTAATTCACACTTTCTACATCTGCCACCATTGATCAAAGGAAAACTATGACGAATGACACAACGATGGATAGTGCCTTGGTTGGAATCCGCACATATGAATATCTAGTATAGTCTATACATAGTGAAATGAAACCACCTCTAGGTTTAGAAATCAATAGAAACATATTTTACAATTTTTCTCACAGATCTGATCTCCTATTGAAAAATCCACAAAGAATGATTTTTTGCACACAAATATGTTTATTGTAGATATATACATGTACATATACACAGATGTAACCATGTCATATCGTATCCTACAATCCCTGAAAAACTGTTGGATTCTATCTAAGTCCTAGAACTTATGGTAGACATGTATGCTTATCAATTAATGTATATGAAAGCCCTACTATCTATTCTGGCCCTATATGACAAAAATTATTATGATTTGTATGCAATGCTTTTCATTCAACATTGTCTAAGCGTACTATGTAACTTGGGGACTCTGCTTCTTTACGATGCAAGCTCAATGATATCTTTACTTGTATCCTCTTTGGAGAAGGAGATCTAAGGGAATTGGAGAGTTTATAGTACATCACTAACTCGGAACCTATGACAGTATATTTTAAGGAAAACAATGTTGCACAATGATATCTGTTAGCATTAGTTTAATACATTGTTGTTATGTATATTTGACTTTGCTCTTTTTGTATTCACATGGAATAGAATACATTGAATAAATCTGTTTCTATCTCCTGCTATCATTGGTATCAGAGTGGATCGATTTGGAGGAGGATCTGGAAAAAGTGACCTGTCTTATGCTACAAAGAAGAAAAAGACAACAACATTTTTACAGGACGTGTTTGGATTTGGCATTTTTCTCTCGTTTTTGTATGCAGACCTAGCAACCAGTGAAAATATTCATGCGTGGAGTTTGGTGGAAGAACATTTCCCAGCACTAAAATTTTTTACTCTCTTTCCTACAGTTTTTCTTGTTTTATTTACTACTCCATTGGTGCTTAGATACCTGCATAGTCATTCATGCTTCCAAGAAGAAACAACCATCATTGTTAAAGCATATGAGAGTTTTCCATAAGAAAATAAAATTTTCTGTACCAAATTTCTCTTCTGCATCATCATTGGTGCAACAAAAGTAAGAAATTTATAGTTCTGCGTTTAATGTCCATGACCTATGTTCTTTGAAAAATTACTCATGCTGGTAGAATTTGAGAGATGAGCCTGTAAAGGTCTTGTTTGTGCGTGGAGTTTTGGGTGACAGGCATAGGCCATGAAGGAGCCAACGAGCCATGTGGCAGGAAGTACCAAGGAGCCACAATCTGAACCGTGAGCAACCTGAATAGCCCGAACCGCCTATGTCCTGTGCTATACGAGGAGGCTGGAGACCATGTGAGACCTGCAACATGAAGAGCTTGGTGAGAGAGGCTAATCTAAATTACCTCGCCACGTACATGTCGCACATTTTCGATGCCGAGAGTGTTACGAGAAACCCTTCCACTGGGTCACCTCTGAGAACCCAAGAGGACACCAACATCTATTTTGCCTTGCTCAATGAATTGTTGAATACCGACAACGTATTATTTTATGAATTGGTGTGTCAAGGATTGTTCGGCTATTTCTGGCTCGATGTGTCTTGTCAAGCACAGTGAATCCACAAAGAATTGGAGCGCAACTATGATGCAGATGATGAACATGAATTAGAACACCCACAGGAGCATCCGCGTCTCACTGCGCAAGCTTATAGAGCCAATCTTCGTGACAAGCTCCTTCAGTAAGGATTTGTAACAATTTTTGAACAATCAATAAATAAAATACAATTTTGAATTTTTGGAAATGTCTACACCTCACATTTTTTTGTTGGATGCCCAGTTGCTAAAAGGACCAAATTTTACCGCATGGAAAACCAAGATGCAGACGATTCTTTAGTTTGAAGATCTTTGGGGGGATTGTTTCTAGCACGAACGCTCCTGCCATAGATACTGATATGTTGGCTAAGTATGAAAAGTTCGATGCAAAAGCATTAATTCTTATCACTCTGAGCCTTTCTTATGAGGTTCAACCTCACATTCGGGAAGCAACCACTTCCTCTACGGCATGGGCCACATTGTGTACCATATATGAATCCAAGAATCTGATGACGATGCTGCATCTTCAGAAAAAGCTTCACACAATGAGTATGCATGATGGAAAATCAGCCGAAGCCTTCTTGCAGCGTGTGGCCGAGTTACTCGTAGAACTTTCTGCTCTTGGTGAACCGATGGATGAAAAGTTGCTAGTCCCGCTCACCTTGCGAGCTCTTCCTTGCCAGTTTTGAACACTGATCACCATGTTGACCATCACTCAACAGGAGGTGAGTTTTTTCAAATTGGTGAATTATCTCCAGTAGGAAGAAGCCATTTAGAATGTTCAAGAATCCTTCGAAGACAAGGCTCTCATCACGAGGCAAAAGCATAGCAACAAGCCTCAGAAAGGGTGGTCAGCTCCCCATAATCAGAAGCAGCATCCACAGAAGTAACTTTCTCAGCGGCCACCCCAGAAGTAATAGAACAACAAGGTGGATCGATGGTGCCACATTTGTTCCACGAATACGCACACGACTGTGAACTGTTATTACAACGGTCACAAGCATGGCAAATCTGGCGAAGAGAGCACTTTTGGCCCAGGATATTCCAAGAAATCCTAATGGCATGATCGTAATCAGAGGCAGAAGAGTCATATTGCTGCCCAGTAGGATGCCTCCTCCGATGAAGAGGTTCCAGACGTAACTCATCCGGACATTGTCTTAGTCTTGCAGACTTCACAGCCGTCAGGAAGTGTCTGGTTAATTGATTCGGGTCCCAACAAACACATGACTGACAATAAGAAGTTGTTCCATACCTTGAATGACCGGCCCACTGGAGATCGGATCACCATCGCAGATAATTAGGAGTATATTGCGGCGGGGATTGGTGATGTCATCATTTCTCTTAGGACACGAAGATGTACACTCACGAAGGTGCTATATGTTCTAGGTTTAACCTCAAATCTCTTGTTTGTGAGTCAGCTTCTTAATCATCGAATGTGGGTCAAAGTCCTGCCTCATTTCCTAGGGAGACTTAGTTATTGCTCAAGCATTTATGAAGGGCCGTCTATTTACACTGGATGTGGTCACTTCATCTAACATTTCTTTCTCTACTTCAATGGTGGAGTCCACTGCACTATGGCACTTTTGATATGGTCATCTTTCTGCCGGGGCTCTACATCAACTCAGTGCCAAAGAAATGGTAAGAGGGCTTCCTCCACTCTCCCATTCCTTACCTGTTTGCTCGAGATGTCTTGCGGGCAAACAACACAGAGGTCCATTCAAACAAAGCTCTTATCATTCTAAGAAGCATCTTCAGGTTATACAGACTGATCTATGTAGACCCCTGCCAACTAGCTTCCAAGGTTTTGAATACTTCCAGCTCATCATTGATGATTATTCACGGAAAATGTAGGTATATTTCCTTCAGAAGAAGAGTGAGGCATTTGAAAATTTCCAAACCTTTTACCAGCAAGCCACCAGGAAATCTGGGAAGCCTCTCCTTCTCCTCCGCTCAAATCAAGGGGGGGAATTTGTATCAAAGAAGTTCTTAGCATACCTGAAGCAACATGGCGTTCAGCAACATCTGACTTCACCCTACATGCCCCAACAAAATGGGATTTCCGAGCAACACAACAGGACTGTCATGGAGATGGCTCATTGTTTACTCTCCACCGCCAAGTTGGAGGATCAGTTTTGGGCAGAAGCAGTCCAGACAACAGTGTATTTATTCATTTGTTTTGTTTATTGCATGTTATGGGTTAAAAAATTATTGTAGAGTTCTTTCATGTTATTTTCTTTTGATTGTTACATTTATATTTAGACTCCAATCCTTTTTCCGAAGTGACATGTGGGGGCATGTGCCTTTGTCAATGACATGATTCATTATGTGCTGAGAGGCTTGTTCCCCAATGAGCCCATTTCAAAGCGTCCCAAGTTGGACATTAGACTGGTCATAGACAAGGATTTTTAATCTTCCCATCATACCTAAGAACATCTTCTACGACTAACATACTTATTTTCCCTCTCCAGTTTAATATGATGCAGACTAGAAACACAATTCCCCTCCCTACAACGAGACTGACTTAACTACGCCTTGATTGCAGAGGGAAGAAGAGTTTAAACGTCTTCAATGTGTTTTTAATGTTTTGCATTGCAAGACACCGAAACCACCTAAAAAAATGATAACCGAAATGATCAAAGATCGCCTCCACCTGATGCCAACATCCCCAAATTTTCTCTCCAAAATATGAACGATTGAAGATCATTCACGAGGCTTCTTCTTGATTTATGATTCTAATGAAGATGCACTGAAATGTGAACCACCACACAAATTGAGGAGAATGGGAATTCCAATTGAGGCATCTGCAACTGGACAAAAATACAAGAAACGTGCAACGAAAATTGCACAAGCAAAAAAATTTCTACATTATATCACTTTTTTGCATTTTGAATAATTTTAAGGGTAAGACCTCATGTTTGAGCTTTTTAAATGAAGTGACTCATCTATATTTATACACATACAAAATCAATCACCCATAGTTTAAACAAACACAACTACAAAAAAAAACTATCCCTATAAAGCAAATAACATATACCATTTTTTGTTTGGCAAAATACCTCAAAGAAATGTGGTCTCATGGAATGTTATGATTGTAAGATATGCACAAAACAACTCTAACAATGATGCTCTCAAACTCGTTGGCGTAATAAAGAAATTTGGAATGTACCATAACCATTTCAGATTTGTTTATATATAATTGCATATTTTGTCTCATTTTAGTTTCTTGGAGAGATAATATGTTAAAGCACTTAGTCATTTTTTCAATCTACTTTAACAAAAACACTTCACATTCACTACATTCTTGAGAGTGAGTATTAGCAAACTTACATGTCTCACTTGCATTTGTATTCAATCATTATACAAGTTTACAATTGAATCAAACAAATATACTACTAACTAAAACATTAGCTCAATACAAATTGAAAACAATTGCTATATCTAAAAACCTAAAAAAGGAGAGGATATTTTACTAACGCTCGCAAATGATTAATATAAGTCAAGGGGACACAAATATAATATCCATAAATGATCATTATAAGTAAAGGGAAAACAAATCTAATGCTAAAATCAAAGCGAATAACTTGTATTTCTTGAAATTTTATGAGTATATGGAAATACATAATAGTTATAATAGTACAACCTCTTAAGGTAATATACATTTCCAAACTCTTAGTTATTTTAGCACTAGAAAGGTATATGCAACGATTGCTAATCATGTAAGTAATTGAACAAATATGATTTTTTAAAGATCAAGACTCAATAACTAGTTTATGGTTTATTAAAATGGACAATTCAAGGCATAAGCATGTAAGTAAATTCTAAAACAAGGGTTTTCCAAATTGGTAATTGAGTCAAAAGACTATAATAATTTTATCTAATAATTGGTCAAGGTTGTTATGACTACATTAATCTATTTATCGACTTAATTGAGTATTCTATTCAATATACTTAAGAGATGGTCAATAGATTATAAAATAATAATTTTACCAAAGGTCAGATGTTCCTTGTTCTATTCATAAAGTCTCAAGTTCATGCCCAAGATATGGCAAACATGAATCCAATTTTTTAAATCAAAGAAAAATTTTGTCGATTGAAAGTGATTAGCTCACTAACATTCTACAAATGTCAAATTATTCAGACAACTAAATACAACACAATGAAGAATTAGGTGCATAACACCTCCCAAAAAATGGAATTTAAGCATATAACACAAATTTATTTGTTCCCGTTCTAAGAAACCTAGATAAAAAAAACAACAGTAAAAATATTTTATGAGTCAAATGACCTAGCAAACCAAACTAATTACCAATCAAACCATGCAAAAAATTGTAGTAATATTTAGAAAAAGAGCTTTCATCCTCCCCAATATTATAAGTAAATCTAGCCACACACACTTAAATCTTGGTCATGATGCCTACCAACTAGGAGGTTGCACAATTTGATGGGTACAAATCAAATGTTGAGGCAAGAAATAAGATTGTATTGGTGTTCTCTTACGGATTCTAGATTGTATTCCTAGTGCAATTGAGTGTAAATTTTGTTGAAAACCAATGTGGAGGCATGAAACAATATTGCATTACTGGTTTCTCATGTGCTCTAGTCTTGTAATTACCACCATTCTATGAGCTATTCTTAACCCATTAATCTTCTTGCGACCCTGTTTCCATAGGAGATGTGGTTGTTATTTCTTGAAGCTCCCACAAAGTTGTAACTAGTCTCCTTGTAAAGAACGAAAATTTGTTTTTGCATGCAAATACCATTTAATGTCCTCTTTCTCCAATCGCCGTGATCATGAATTATTCCTCGTGCTTTCCTTGAAAATTTGATCAATCTTAACTATGTCATCAATATATGTATCTTTACCTCATAAAAATGAATATTTTAGCATAAACATTAAAGGAACTATTACTAAGAGAAGCCATGTATCCATTAAAACATGTTAGTAGTGTTAATTACGCTGAAGGCGTCCCCCCTATGGGAAAGGCACTTCCAGAAATTTCTACGAGTGTGCTAAATTTGACGGTTTGACGGTCGTTTGGACGTTTTCGTGTTTTCCAACTATTTTTATAGTTTTTTTTTGGGCTATTTTAACCAGACATGCATACAAAAGAGTAATGGGCCCTTCAGAATCAGCTAGATGGGGCTACGCATTTAGATCCCTAGCAGTCACCATGGCCATTACTAATGCATTATTCATTGCAAGGAATGTCGCTCTAAAGCCACAGGCTTCCTGGAGGTAGCCCATTAACCCGTATAATGCAAGTTATGGTGGCTACCTTTAGGAAAAGAAAAGATGCTCTGCCTTCCAACGAGGGCGATCTATACGAGGTCATCGGTAAAAGATCAGAATAATAGATCTGTGAAATTCATACCTTGAGTCCATTGTCTAACTTCCATGATGTGTGTTTAATATTCATTGGAGATTAATGCAGTATCCTTACACGTTTGGACTGAGATACCATTGGATAAGTAAATGAATAAAATATCTTTTAAAAGTTTAAGTGATAGTATTTCCAATTTGATTCACATTTCTTTTTCCTGAGGTGGCATCTACATAACCAATTTCACATTATAGTGACTCAGATTAGCTTGAAATCTCTGATAGATTCATTTTCTTTTAATTGTGACTATTGGATTCTCTTACCTCAGTTATATCAACTGGAGCTACCTACAATGTGTCTGCGTGCTTTCTTGAATCAACTGTGCAGTGATGTTTTCTGGTCAAAGCAATAATCAAAGTTTCAACAACAAATGTGTGAATCTTATTCATCCACGAGCTACTACATGCAACTGCATATACTAAGATGTGATGCCAATTAGTTTCCATCAACTCCTAAGTATAGAATCAGCGTATTTTCTAGTAAATCAGTACATGTGGAGATTTTATATCATGAGTGGTAGCATATGGTGACGTCTAAAAAGCATCATCATTACATGCCTAATCCCTTGTGCACACCAATGGTGCAAATGAGCCTAAATGCATTTTCTCCTAGCTTTAATTCCTCTTCAATTGTGTCAAACAATAGCTCCTATAGGTCTATATCCAGTCATGTGGGAGAACCAGGGGCTTATTTTAAGAGGAAATATATGTCCATTGTTCTTGCTCAAGAGTGAATACTTGGCACGTCTTCTAAGAGGAAATGTTATGGAAAAGATGAAAGTGGTAAATGTGGAAATACTAGAAGGTGCCACTTCTCTAAATGGAGGTTAGTAGTCTATATCAAATTAGGTGTGAAAACTAAATAATCCACGTGACATAAACTATAATCCTATTTTTGCAATGGTAGTTTCATTGATTTTTATGAGTTGTTAAAGAAATGTTTAGGAATGCATATATGGAATTGGAAAACTCATACTGCCATAATAGTTACATGCCCACACTTTTTCTTGTACAAAGTCATTTATGTCATCCTTAGGCATGGATGGTAGTGTAGCCAATGACAAGCAAATGGTGTAATATCAGTCCATTGTTCCTGCTCAAGAGTGAATATCTAGCACATCTTCTTAGAGGAAATGTTCTGGAAAAGATGAAAGTGGTAAATGTGGAAGTACTGGAAGGTGCCATTGCTCTAAACGGAGGTTAGTAGTCAATAAAAAATTAGGTTTCTATGAATTATTTCTCAGATTTTATTCCCAATTTTGAAATGTAGAAACAACCTTAAAATTAAGTGGCCCATCTATATTTCTACACTTACGAAATCAATCACACCCCTTATCAACATCAACTACAAAAGTAATAACTATCCCTCTAAATCAAATAACATATACCGTTCGGCATTCACATTGCATTGGATGTGAAATATTTTTTTTCTGTAAATTTTCTTCAACCATGAGTTGATGGTTCTAGTTTGTACTTTGGGAAAAACATAGTGTAAGAATGAATTATCAGAATGATATATTATGGCTCTAATTGCATCGTTTTGTAAACCACCACACAGATGGGTTAGCAGAACCTGCAAATTCAAACAAAAACATAAACGAATTATGAAACCACCAATTGTAAGAGACATACTGCAGACCACCCATGCACAAACATAAACATTTCGTTGGTTTAAATGTCAGGTTTCTTGTAATTGTCATAGTCACCATATTTGGACAAGTACTAATTTTCCTGCCATATTTTTATATTTCAGATTTTACTAGGCATGCCAAGAGCCAAGCAGATCAAATATGTTATACTTGGCTCTGCAGAGGTATGCAATCTATTTTTTTCTATCATAATTTTCTTTATTAGTTAGTACAAATGAATGTACAATAAGTTATGATAGTCTAGGTGATAATATTAGTAGTAGCTATTATTATACAAGGATAACCCTATATGCGATCTTATTGGCTACATCCCTTACTGATTTAAATGGTCTAATTAGCTTTAGAAATGTTTCCTAACTGTTCCATTTCAGTCATATTGACTATTGGATAGTATCATGATAATTAGACTCGTAATCCCCATAACGGGCTTATGATTAACAACAGAGGTAAGGAAATTTTGAAAAAACTAAGCTAAAAAATTATATTGTACTGCGTATGGATTCTACTATTAAATCTGATTTATTGTGCAAATATGACTAATCTTTGATACTTGGAAAATGGATGAAGCTTCCAAGTTTACTTTAGAGTAATCCTTATACTGGTACTATTATTTGGAATGTAATATTTCACTAGAAATTTATGAATAAATAAGTGAAATGTTGCTGAATTCCAAACAATGCCATTTTAAAGAATAATAGCAATGTTTAAATACTTTGGCAATTGTAAAGCGATTGATAGATCAATCATTTCTTGATGGTATATTCTCCTTTATTACTCAATTACCTCTCTCTCGTCAATTTTTTCTTCATATGTTTTATTTGCAATTGAATAAGCTGACAACAAAAATACAGGTCAGAAACACATTGCCGACACCCAACCTCAAAAGTGGAAACAATTTAGTGGTGAATTAACTAGCAGTATCTGTCCAACAATTTTATAAAAGAGAACATAATATTCAAAGGTGGAAATTAGTCTTGGGAGATAATTAAAGTTGAAAAATGAAGAACAATGAACAATGAATTTGCAGATACGAGATTTGGATGGGCAGGCATCCTTAGAAGACATTTGTTGGAGCCTGCTCCCATGTGGTGGCCTTAAAATCTTGTCCAGGTTTCTCTCTTCAGGTGATTTACCTTTCATGTTTATATCAAGGGTCAAGACATAAGAAAAAGAAAACTTAGATTTTAAAATTTGAACTTCTCTTTCTTAGGGTTGTGGAGAAACCACAGCTCCACCAAATACTTTCAGACTTTGGATGGTATGGACCTTGTCATCACATTGCATTTTAGGTGGTGTAGACTTGGAGACATCAAAGGCCATAGCCAAATATCAATATAAATCTTATTGGGTCTCAAACATCATTGTAGAAGACTTGGGATAATCTCCACCACAACAATTGGAATCGTAGTGCATCTTATGCAGAATAGACCTCAAATCCCTCGTCTCAATATTTGTTCAAACCTGAAAAATCATCATAGCCTCAAATTTCCATAGTACCACAAACTTTGGATGGATCTTCACATGTCTGGTGATTTTTTGTTGTTTTGAAAAGACCTTGGCATCACATTCCGGTTTAGGTGAAGTATACCTCAAAGGTGTCTCTAAAATATAAATATCATAAATAACCATGGCCTTAAATTTCAAGAATGGAACCAGATGATATGTCTCTTTATTGATTGTGATGTTTTTGACCAAATTTTTTTGTGCCATTTTAGTCTTCTCTTGTGCGCATCTGGTGCTTTCTTTACTTGTTCAACTTGGATTGAGATTCCCTAGGCACTCCAAATGTATACTTCTTTTCTTTCTTTTCCTTGTTGTAGTTGGACATAAATTCAATAGGAACTTATATTGTATACCATGCACACACAATTCTTCGGAACCTTGGTCATTCATTTGATATAAAAATAAGATTAGAATTTGATACACCAAACTGGAGTTGGTGAGAACATGGATTTCAAGTAAATTCATTTGGTTTCAATTTTCAATTGTTGTGATTGTACAAATCTTCATGAAAAGAAGAAAAGGCCCAAGGGAGGCCTTATGAGAAATCAGTTCTTTTTATTAGTTCTTACATGTAGTTTCACCTATTATGTTGTGCCTGGGTATTTGTTTCCCATGATCACATCCCTGTCATGGATCTCCTGGATATTTCCTAAATCTGTGCTAGCACAACAACTGGGTTCATGACTGTATGGTCTTGGTATATGTGTCACTGGAATAGACTGGTCAAAAAATTCTTTTTTCTTGGCAAGCCCACTTCCAGTCCTTGGTTTTCCATTGTGAACGTAGTTGTTGGATTTGTGTTTGTAATGCACGTGATGACACCATTGGAATATTGGCTAAAATTTTTTTATGCAAACACATTTCCCATATTTTCTGAGGATCTTTTCACCTCCTCTGGCCAAGAGTACAAAATTTTCAAGATTATTGATTCAAATTTCCATCTGGACTTGAAGGGTTATGAGGAGTATGGCACATTACATTTAAGTACCTTTTCTACTATGACATATGGAGTGGGATTTTCTACATTGACTGCCAAAATAGTTCATGTGCTTCTTTTCCATGGAAACTATGTATCCATCTCCAAGTCTTTATCTTATTTATAAATTCTAATAAAATTATGTGATGTCACCAAAGTAATACTAATTGAATGTATTTTCTAAAATGTCAATGGTGCAGAGAAATTTAGAAGCTTAGCGTTTCTTCTTTTAGAGATAATATAGTGGATGTGCACACCAAGTTAATGAGAAAATATAAACATGTGCCAGAGTTATGGTTCCAAACAATTCTTATTGGCACTATTGGTTTGTCCATCTTTGCATCTGAGTACTACATCGATCAACTTCACTTTCCTTGGTGGGGAGTACTATTAGCATGTGTTATTGCCTTAATCTTCACACTTCCCATTGGCATTATTACTGCAATTACAAATCAGGTAAGATTGAATGAATTTTATGCATACCTTTTTCACCAGCCTTTTCAGTTATGTCTTGGATGCCAGTGCTTTTTAAGGACTCTGTTTTTGTATGAGCCTTTGGAATGTTGGGTTTTTAAATCTCATTGCTTCTAGCCAAATAAAATAGTTGTTATGCCTGTGAATATCAATATACATGAAAGAACAAACTAATCTCTTCATTGAGGTTCTCTTCTCCATTGAAGATTAGGCATATGTTAATAGAAATTTATCAGGGAGGGAATTTCTTGCACATTCGATTTGAATATCTCTATTAAAATTTTGTTATCACTAACTGGTTATGTATTCCATGGTTTTACCATAAACATCTAATTAGTATAAGATAAATGAAAAATAATTATAGGCATTTGTTCTAAATTTCTAATCATTCTTCATGTTGTATTCTCTGGAATAGAGGCCAGAGCTACTTGGCTCACCGCATTTGTAAACCGCATTATGAAGCTAAAATAAATTTAAAATAGCATAGACAGGGCTTGATATGTGCTGATAGAAAACTTTGGCAGGTTGTGTGGGTGTTGATTGTAAAATCACGACACTTCAATTTTAGTATATCTCAATTTTAGTAAGACTTTATTTATGATATTAGAATGACCATCTCATTGATCTCAATCGTAACATCTTTGCAAAATTGGGGAATATTTTTACTACAAGCGAAATACATTTCTTGTGTGGGTGTTGTAGACTCCACATCTGAATGTGATCACATAATACATTACAGTTTACATTTATCTTGGAAAACCAGTAACAAATATATGCTTCAAATTGTACGATTACATTAACATGACTCAACCCTTCACATTCTTACAGGAATTTAAATTGGGCCATTATATGAAGATCCCCCCCCCACAAAATATGTTCAAGGATTTGTTCCCACCATTTCTTCATCAACTGGATTCTGATTTACTATTTGATCAAATTGTATCACACCTCGAGTAGATCTCTTTTTTCTACAACAGGGCTCGTTTGCTACATCTCTTTGTCAACATGCACTTCTTTAGCTCTTTGTACTTCACACAAATAATTAATGAACACCAATAAAACTAATTTTGAGTATGAAAATGATGACAGTGTCATTGTGGTAGAAGTAGGCTAACAAACAATGCACATTTCCAATGCCATCCGCTTCAGATCTCAATCTTAGTCTAACAATACTATGTAGAGGTGATCTATTGAAAGAGGTGTTACACATTTTGTTTACCTACATTTCTAAGAAAAACATCTCAGATGGTAAGAAAATTCACTCATATAGCAATCAGAGGGAATTTAAGTTTTTCACAAATAAACTATTACAAAATACCATTATACTCATGTATGAAAAGTGGGGAAGTTTAGCAGGTGTTCGCCAAGTGTTTGACCAAATGACTGAACAAGACCTCATCTCATGGAATATCATAATTGCATTTTACACAAGACACGGGCATCCTCACCAAGCATTGACACTGTTTCACCAAATGCAACCAACAAGGTTTGAACCTGATCGGTTCAACTTTTCTGGCATACTCCCAACCTTTGCCAAAATAGGTGATTTGAAATAGGGTATAGATATCCACAAAAGTACAATGGAGAAGGGATTTTTGTCAGATGTTGTAGTTGCGAGTGCCTTGGTAGATATGTATGCAAAATGTGGAAGTATACAGGAACGTGAGCTATTTGAAAAAATGCTTGAAAGAAATGTAGTCACATGGACCACAATGATTGTTAGCTATGCACACAATGGTTTTTTTGAAAATGAATTAAAAACTTTTAAACAAATGCAATTGGAAAGAATCAAGCCAAATTCCACTACCTTTTCCAGCAACCTCCCAATGTGTGCCAAAATGGGTTATGTAGAACATGGCATGGACATCCATCAAAAGATAATTGAAAGGGGTTTCTTGTCAGATGTTGCATTTGTAAGTGCCCTGGTAGATATGTATTCAAAATGTGGAAACATTATCAAGGCACATCAAATTTTTGAAAAAATGTCTCAAAGAGATGTGATTTCATGTACTGCAATGATTGCAGGATATGCACAAAATGGGTTTGTTGAAGAGGATTTGAAAACATTTAAATGAATGCAATCGGTAGGTTTTAAGCCAAGCTCCAAAACTTTTTTTTATTCAAGGTATATTTGTCTTGTCTTTCTATGCATTATACTAGGTAGATTGTTCCTATTAGCCTCAGACTTTTGAAGATTGAATTGTAAAACATCATATGCAGATTGCATTCTTCCATGACTCAAAATGCTGGAAATACAATGTTGTCAGATGTTCTACCTTCCAGATCATATGGATTAATCCCTGATAAAAGTTATCTTACATCACTGAAGGCTCCTCTTCTCAATATGAAAATGGGACAGAATGGTATTCCATTTAACAATGCATTGATGCACTCAGAGGACTATCATGGAAATCAGAAAAATGATTTTGGAGGGAAATGCATAGATGATTTTGTATTAGAAGGAAAGGAAAATTTTCCAAATTTTTCAGAGGCAAAATTTACTCTGAGTCAAGATTCTAAATGTGCCAGTTCATTTCTACACTCTATTGAGAGCAAGCAACTTTCATTTGCAGAGGCTACAAGATAACATATGGTGTATGCTCTGTTACCACCATGGACTATTGTTGTTGTTATATATATTTTATAACAATTTATTTTGTTTTCCTTAGTGAGATTCTAATAACATCTTACTGGTGATGTACATAAAAACTAGCCTATAAACTCTTATTTATATTTGTCTTAAACCCACAGTTAAAATCTTATCATTTGGTGCATTGGAGAGCAATTGTTTTTGGTATAATGAGTTAAGTTTTTTGGTTTTTTTGAGTTCACTTCTTTTTCAAGTGGAATGCTCACAAGTTAGAAGATACTTGCTACATCATGTTACTCTTTAGACCATTTTTTTCAAAGAAATGATGAGTTGTGTAGTACAAAATTAACTCTTTTGTACTTGATACTCATCTTAAAAGCATAGTCAAAATCTTATTTTTAGGTGCATAGAGTGAAGTTTTTTCTGGTTATTTTAAACCTATTCATCTTTTTTCTAAGTGGTAGCTTACAAGTTATTAAATAATTGTTGCATCACATCATACCTTAGACAATTATTGTGAGGTTATTGGCAGTTTGAGTAGTTACGAAAGGGTTTCTTGCCTACAAAGGAAATCTGACATGATGTAATATGTGATTAGGCATTGTAAGCTTATATATTTAGAGTTTTAACATTCTATGCTCATAGATGAGGTCTTCTGTTGAGAATCTATAAAAATTTATCTAGATAAGCTAAAATATTTAGAGTTTTAACATTCTATGCTCATAGATGAGGCTTTTCTCTTGAGAATCTATAAAAAGTTATCCAGACATGGCCAAGGTTTAATTCTAGTAGTAGAAGCCTATGTAGCGAGTATGGGGTATGCGTACGGGTATGCTGGTATGATAGTTTTTTTGGGAGGCCTGGGTACAACGCTTGGGTATATATATAATATTTAAAATATTTAAAAATATAGCCAAATAAGCAAAAATTTAGCCTTATACATGAATAGAGTAAACAAATTATTAAATAAGCAAAATAGCCAAATAAAATATTAATAATTCAATGCATTTTGTCGTGATATTCATTGATCAAACTTAGAACTAGTACATTCTTCAAACTCCAAATGTTACAATGTCCAGTTATAATCATAAATAATAACAAATCACATAACTGGTCTAGAATTTTAGCTATTACCAGCTCCCTTCAAATTTGGTAGTTCATATTCCTTTTGGATATCTCTTATTATTCCGACATTAATCTTACTTGCTAGCGGAGATGCTGCCACTGCATTTTTTCATCCTACATTACCCAAACTCATCTCAACTGTTACAGTTTCAGCCATTGTTTTAGGTACTTCTGTGAATGCCCTTGTTTTACCACAGTTGAGTCATTTACGTAATCCCATTTGTGGGTACCTTTATTGACCCCCCCAAAATAAAAAATTAATAAGAACACGGTGCGGACATCCATCACAACATAATTGATGACTTCAGACACTCTTGTAGCATCTAAAAAGAGTGACAACAAGTCCCCACTGCTTCCTGAGAGCCACCATGATCTACTAGAAACTGATTGCAAGGATGTTTCATTTTCAGGAGCAGTATTCAATCTAAAAACAACCATTGCGGTGTATTGCATCTGGCTTTAAATTTGATCAAGTATTTATGAATGTATTTCCTTAGGTTGTGAGCTGAAAAAGTGGTTGTTGTTGCTCTGTTCTTCCTTGAATTAAAACTCAAGGAAGAAATTATCTAGGCATCCAGAAATACATGTCCTCAATTTCGCATCCACAAAATTTATGAAACATTGTGCAAATGCTTGGGGAAAATTTGGCAGACTCAATGAGTCTCATGTTAAGACTTGCGAGTCTCGCATTTGGCCACAACAAGGCCTGTTGTTTATCATTACTTTTTAACATAAATTTTTAAAAAGAACACATTTGAATTTTTTGAAGACTTTTGAAACCCATTCTACAAGAAATAGTCATCAATCATAGCATACCAGGTTATGGGAGCACACTTCAATCTATACAACACCTCTTTGAGGCAGCACATTAGATTCTTTCTGCTCTCTTTTGCATATCCACATGGCTACTCCATATAGACTTCCCAAGTCAATTCATCGTTAATCAAAGCATTCGAGACTAATATCACTCAACAAAATCAACTCATCGTAAATACTAGCCTCTACTTTGATAGCACCTCCACTACTACCTTACTCAAACTTCTTGTATCTAAAGCAGTATCAAATGTATAAATGTATTCATGTTTAGTGCCAAAATCCTTTGCCACAAAAGACTACCACTCATGATATAAAATCTGCAAATGTACAGAAGTTTTCATGTATTCATGTTTAGTTCAAATAAAATAGTCTGCAAAATGAGACCACTCATGATATAAAATTTACAAATGTATATGTCCGAATTTGTAACAAATTTTAAATGTAGAGATAGAACATTTAAATGTAATGCTTCATCTATATTCCTACACTTACAAAATCAATCACGCCCCTTATCAACATCAACTACAAAACTAATAACTATCCCTCTAAAATCAAATAACATATACCGTTTGGCGTTCACATTGCATTATGCACATGCGATTGCTAGTTTAATAAATAAATAAACCATATAACAAAATTCTTAGGTTGCTAATTTTCTCAAAAAAAAAATGACAGCATTTTATTTTAATCTTAAAAGCATTAAAATTTATACCTCGAATTGCAGAAAATCTATTATAAAATAACCCCACTCTCTTTTTCCACTTAAAATGATGGGTAATAAATTTAATATTATATTAGGAACAAACATCCCCAAATACTATAAAGAATCTCCCTATTTTAACTGATGACAACGTGAATACTCAAAGAACTTTTCTTTACATCTTCATGTAATATTTACGTCCGCTTAATATATTAAAATAGACATTTATTACATTCACTGATTTTTATGATGGTGACATCTAAAAATTAGTGAATATTGAAATTATTTGTGCTCATTGTATCTTTACTGGCCCTAGACTCTTTTATGTTGGCTTTGTGTGATATTAAATGCTCTATTCTTAAATTGGGATCTTTCAATCTATGTAACACTTTTTTAGTACTATTGTAATATTATATGTAATTACTCTTATAATTCATAAAGAGATTAACTTTATAATACAACCATATGTGTCATGGCTTGTCTTGTTATTATGTGTCTTATTTTTATAAAGAGAAACATGAACATAGTATTAATATTTTATTTATAACTAATTCAAAAATGTTTTTGTGTATTTATAGATTTAATATAACGTTTATAGAATATAATTTTGTTTAAGAACAATAAATTGGCAAGAAACTTCATATAACAAGATTATTATTTGTATTGAATGGATATATTCAAGTGCAATAAATTTTTGTAGTAAGTATTATGTAAATTATATTTTGGGTTAAAAAATTATGATTTGATCTAGTGTGTATTATGATATGAAAATATTGTGTTTATCATTGTTGTTTAATTGGTACGTATAAATGCAATTGAGTATTTTTTGTTATAGTTATTTGGTTAAGTTATATTTATAGTTGTGTTTGTGGGATGTTTTGGTTTCTATAGTTTGTGGCGAAATTTCTCCATACAACTTCTTACATTTATTTGTCTGTATGTAACTTTTTCATATTTACAATATAATTGAGTGATGGGATGTGGGAACTACATTTAAGTTAACAATGACATTATATTAATAGTTACATTTCGTAAGAGTATCTTTACGCATTTGTAATGCCGCCTCAAAAACAACTGCTCGAGACTAAGAACAACCTAGGTTTAGTTAGGAAAAGTTAAGGAATAATTTTTTTTAAAGTGTTCCCAACAAAATTCCAGAGTCCATTACAACAGTGAAGAAAAAATCCTACACAACACTAGGAGAGAGAAATTCATCCCTAGCACAAATAGATTATCTTCTAGCGGGGCGCGTGGAAGAAATTTCCTCGGGCATGGAAGAGAAGTGCAGAAATAAACTTTTCTTCTAGGTGTAGAAGAGAGGTGAGGAAGAAAGTCTTTTTCTCTCAGGCACACAAGATAGGCGCGAAAGAGACTCCTTTTTCTCCAAGGCGCATAAGACGGGCATGGATTAGACTCCTTCTCTCATGGGCATGCAAGACAGGCGCAGAAGATACTCATTTTCTCATGGGCATGTAAGACACGCACGAGAGAAGATCTGAGTGCACATGAGGCTCTGAGCACGCAAGATAGGTGTGCAAGAGGCTTTTCATCTTCTGCGAACTTCAGAAGGCCATAACTTTTAATAGGGAACTCTGATTTAATTTCAATAAATTTTGAAGGGTCAAGTATGAGAAAACGTTCTACAGGCTTATAAAATGCAAACTTGTAACACTTGACTTATAAAATTTTGTTCAATTCGACCTCCTTCCATTCTCAACATGCCAAAAAGACATTTAGAGGATTTTAGGATGAAAGCAAGTTTTTTTTTGTTGATTAAAGATCAATTCGAAATTTTTCAATTTTGATAGCAAAACGACTGCAGTTTTGCATTTGTTCGATTTGAAAGGATCCTTAACCATTTCTTAAGTGGTTTGGTTTGTTTGGGGATGCCTTAATCATATTAAATTCAATTCAATGTATTCATTTTATTTTTCCTTGTTGTAGGGGTCATTCTATACATTTGAGTAAAATATTTTCCAATTTGAAAAATTCTCTAACAAAGTTCTAAAACTTCAAATTCGATTTGATCCATTTATATTTACGAACATAATTTATGAATTCATTCTAATCCAATCACTGTAATATTCCGTTTCCTTCAAATCATGAATTCCAAAGGAAAAGAGTAATATATTCTCTTCATGTGTATTCCCTTTTCAATTTTCCAAACATAGATTTCAAATATACTGTAAACATAGATTTCCAAAGAAGAAAATATCATCTTAATAGAACTAAATAAATTCTATTGATTTAGATGATTCTTTTCCAACTTTCTTTTCCATTTATCAAATACAACTTACAAGGATATAAAATTTTCTTTTCTTTCATTCAAAAACGAAACATAGAGTACATCTCTTTCACACTTCCAATTACACTTGCCTAGCCATACAAAAGGCTCTTCATCACAAAATAATATACTAAGGACATCCACTTCAAGGTGGGAAAATGTTTACAATAAGAAGTAGTCCTCAACAAGGACTTCAAGCTCACGTCTTTTTCCTCAGCCTCCAAGGACAGATTCAAATTTTAAAGAAGGTGGGAGTGTTTCAATCTTACATTCTCTTACACATTACCTAAAACATTTAATCCAAGAGCCAAAACTCTAATAATACTTTTCTTAATGTACAATTTATTAATTAAGTTCTTAACAAATATTGCTCACATCAATTTAACCAAGCGATTTAATAAATAATGAAAGGGGTAAACACATTACTTTAAAACACATACAAACATCAATAAAAATGAACCTAATAAATAAATACACATAAACCTTGGTACATTTAAAGGTGATCCCCAATGGGAATAATCACCTAAACTAATCAACACACCAAAAAATGATAGTTCTCATGGTGACCTTGTTGAATTCATGTCTAAGAATTCCAATGTGTTGGTCTCCAATCCCCTGATGTGTGTTGTGATACTTTTTAACCTGCACAAACACTAATACCTCCTTTGGCCTCGTGGCGATATCGGAACATCAAATGAAATATAAATATCATTTCAAGATCATCAATATTTATGTTGATATCACAACCAAATCATCAAGAACATCCAACAATATCACTTACAATTGTATCCCACAAACAAACTATAACACTCATCATTTTATTCAAATTCTATTTCCTAAGGTCTACTCAAAATGCAAATATACAAGTGCGAACAACATCTAATATACTACATGTCATAAACAGTATATCAACATCAATATCTAAAATGTATCTAATAATCATCATGCAGTCGTAAGTAAGATCAAGAAGTCATTCAATAATCCATTGATCGAACATCTAACATCATAACTATATAATAAAACATAGATAATGTCATAACATAGATAACAGTATCATAATGATATATCAAAGGTGTCAAGGGAAGTGGGCACTACAACATTGATTACATTTTTGTAAATATGATGATTTAAAATTTGATTTAATCATTTGTTTTTCAAAGGTATGTATTTTTTTCACTGTTTCGCCAAATTTGAATTAAAAAAACCTTTTAAAAAAACTAATTAATTTTCCCTTCTCAAGAGTCTAGACATAAAATTAGCAAAGGCATATGAAGCCAGCCTTACAACGAAAATTAACAAAACATATGAAGGCCCACTTTCAAAAAAAAAAATTCCGAGCACGTTGGGGAAAATAAATCTTTAAACCACCTTCAAAATAAAAATTTGGCCAGAACCCTTGACGGAAAGAGTTGTTAAGATCCGTCATCCATCCCTGCGTACATTTTGCACAGGACTGTTAAATAAAATTGATCACATGACTCTCACTATAATAGTCACATGTCAAAACAATATGCAACTGCACTATGCTAACCTATGTCTTGTGAGTTGTTGAATATATTGACACCGCAAACATAAACTCCCCCCAAACAGTGTGTGAAGGGTGTTAGGCTGGTCAACAAAACCAAGAAGCCCAACCATGTCATCTCCAATACGATCGACTTCCATCTAAGAATGAAGAAAAATATTGACCCTCCCTGGATGAATTTTTTTGTCCCTTAAACCTTTCAATTATGGCCGAGATTTCCACACCGAGTAATATGTCATCACAAAATCAACATTGACACAATGAAAATTTTCCAATGAAACGGCACTCCATAGGATGTTTCTCCACCAAATAATACTATAATACTTTTACAAAACATATTTTATTTGATAACTTTTCGAGGAAGGAGAATGAGGAGAATGGGTGTCCCAGGTTCTCAATGGGATTCAAACATTAGACTTGTGGTGTT
>CM034154.1:622693608-622735926 GCA_019776745.2 Taxus chinensis | reverse complement strand
TGGACTGCAATTTCATACATAGGACATCGCTCTGAATGTCACAAGAAAATCAAGGTCGAAGTAGCCGTAAGTAAATAATATTCAAGCAAGACATATGTCAAAACCCACAAATAATAACAATTAATAGAAAACAATAACAAAAAACAAGTGACAGAGAATCATGGTTGTGTAGATTCCAAAAAGGAAATTTCTAGACATGAAGCACCCATTGGCATGTTAGAAAGATAAGTAGTTTGTTAAAGCATATATATAGTAGTGAAAAGTAAGTTATAGTAAAGTAAATAATCTAACAACAGATCTTGTCATGTGTAGACTATGATAGTAGTAAAGGTAGATGACTCCAGGAGCCTCGACGGGACTTTGGTAAAGTGCAATGTTGACTATCATGCATCATGTATGAATATGTGAAATTGTCCTTCATTCAAATCACATAAACCGAGTAGAATGTGCATGTGTATATATAAAAATATAATTACATAATAAGAACTTGGGTAACATAGTAAACAAAGTGCAACATAGTAAGTAGTATCACATAACACGAGTAAATGTAACCAAGATATGAAAATTGTGGTCACAAAACACAAAAACAATAGAAAATTGTGATGAGTAAGATATGAAGATGAACAAGAGACCAAGTTTCTCCCTTGAATATGTGCATGAGACACAGGTTCATTTGTAAATTCTCTCTCAATAGTTACAGAATGAACCATAGAACATGAGTGTATCATCGGGAAAAACACAAAAACTATAGAACATGTGTGATTCGAGATTAACATGGTATAAAACAATAGATATTTTTTTTTTCATGAAGCACTGAAACAATGGAAAGGATTTGATGTCGCAGTTAAATTTAAACAATTGGAAATCGGTTCAATGAATACATATGTGACAAAAACATAGCACTAGCAGTGTCTTGTCATCAGGCTAATAAAAGTGGCTTGTATAGTGATTGACGTGAATATACTAAAAAAGAATGAGCGTGAAGCATGGGGCATGAAGTGTAGTCATAGTGAATCTAAAAGTAGACTTAGATATAGAAATCATTCTGGCTTGATGGAGGTGGTGGGGGGGGTGGGCATGGGAGTGCGTTAATGCCCCCAAGTGTTTATTAATGCATTTGGTTGTGTTTCTGGCAAATAGATATGATCATTTGTGAGCCATCACGAATAACCATCAGTATCATCATATCTAGCATGAAAGGATGCATACCATATATAGAACACAAATAGCTATGTGTTACATCATGCATGTATGCTAGGATCCAATCAGTAAGCATGATCGTAGAATCAACTGTGTATGGTGTAACATAGGTTGCGCATAGATCAAAAATGTAGTCCCCCCCCCGCATCCATAGTCATCAGATAATCCCGTCCAGTATCCACTAGAAATAATGACTTGAATCTGTAATTTTTCAAGAGTATTGTGGCATATGAGTAGTCCAGGATAGACAACTTTCGGATTAGAACGTGAGACTATAACAAGGCTCCCTGGCGAGTTTGATGCACCTTCACAGCATCGTGAATAATGGAGATATCATGTGATGATGTGAGAGTGACTCATGGCATGGTGGAACTAAATAGGATGACCCCAAATGTGGATTGTTTCAATACGATTCTATGCACCTGAGAGAAGTTTTATTGCCCCTAGGGCCTTCATGATATGCTAAAGAAGATGAACTATATGTTGTAGTAACAATGCATGTATTAGCCAAAACATGTGGAGCAAACATTGTACTATATCAAAAAAAATCTAAAAAACAAGGCAAAACATTTTCAAAAAATTCCTAAAAAGTAAAACACCCTACAAAATGGTAACTTGCTTCTTACGGCTGAAACTTGTGTCTTGCGCATGGTATTTTCTCCATATCCTATTGGGTTTGTCTCACATCTTCCATGATTAATACGACTCGCGGATCACTGGATTCACAACCATTCACAAAAGCTAGCTGCTTGCTTCGTCTGTACTAGTTGGGTCACTTTTGGTTGCCTGGTGCTGTTTCGTTGCGCACAAATGCTCTTTCATGGACCCCGTGTCCATTTTCATTTCCCCTTGCATGTATCCTTGCTTGGGGCATCATTTTTAACCCTTGTCATCAATCACGAACTTGTGGATATCTTCAGCACTGATAACAAAACATTTGTATGCAACTGTCATTGACCGTTGTTGGGTTAGATATGTGGGTTCGTACTTGTTTTCCCTGTTATATGAGCTTGTTTCCTTCTCGTATTGCATTGCATTATTGTATGTTGCGTGGAGTTGGTACTTTCAAAATCAATGGACAATTAACATGTGTAGTATGGCTTTTTTATGTCATTCTACCATTGTCGTATGCTTATATTTTTCATAAGGACCGATGATGTAGTTCCTATGGCAGGATATGATGACATCAAATTTGTTCCAAACAAATAAGCAGCTAGAGGCTAAGCTCTTCTCTCCCCTCATCCATATTTCTTCTACACATACTTCCCTTTCACCCCTAATTCTCCCTCTCCTCAAGGAGATCCTGCCTCGTCCCCATTCTTCTACCTACTTCTCATATTTTTTGATCGTCGATCGAAGCTTCCTTCTATCACCCCATCGACACTCGAGGGGGCATCTCTCCCTCCTACTAATTTTTCTTCCCATTTCTTCAAAATCTCTTTTGTCTACTATCTTTGAAGTGGCATCACTTATGCCACCCCAAAGAGGGGCAAATGTAGACACCTATAATTACGCCCAAGCAATTTAAATACTTAAATTGTGCTAATTATCCCCTTTCTCGCAAATCAACGACATATCGTCAAAAGCACTCATTTTCTCTCATATCATCATTAATTAATTACACTAAGCTAATTAATTAAGTTGCCTATCCAACAAATACCGATAATTAACGACCTTCCGTTAATAAATCACCCCTTCTACCTAGACTAATTAATTATTATTAATTAATTAACTTTCCCTTCCATTTAACCAATAAATCAATATTTAATTGATTTAATCCCCTTATAATAGCCTAAATCGACACTAATATTCCTCTAATTAGCTTCTATAAGCTTACAGCTACCTATTAATTAATCACCTTTGATTAATTAAAATACCCCCCAACTCTCATGACTTGCTAAACATGTATTAAACCCTTCTAAAGTAAGGTTACCTTTAATAAAGCAACCTTATCCATTCCTAATCATGTTTTACCTTTAATCCCACATTCATGAGAATGTGTTGAATCCTTTATCCTTTGGGACTATATAAAGATCCCTCCACCTACCTTTTAACTTACACCTAAACTTTCTAAGAGAGTAAATGCAATTGCATATAGCAAAGAGACTAAGAGCTTGCACCTTGCCCTTTTGAGAGTTCATCATCTTGAAGAGTTAAGTCTCTTTCTTAAAGTGCTTGGGTCATATGGGAGGTGTCAAAAGGGTCTTGTAGCCCAACTTTGATTAGCCCCCATTCCTAGGTTCTTGGAGCATTAAGGACAACTATTTTGATAGCCATGGAGCTTACTTAGGTCCATTCATTTATTTGTTGTTAGAGAATAGAGGAGTTTATATATTTAGCATTGTTAGTTTCAAAATTTGTATTTATGAATGCTAGTATCTAACCCTTGTTTAATTCTTATCATGATGGTGTTTATGCTTTGTTTTAGCTAAATCGTAGAGCTATTTTAGGTGGTAGTTCTTGTTTCATTTGATTTAGCATTAATCAAAGTATACATGCACACAATAAGCTTAATAAATAATAAGCTTGTTGGACTAATGTGTGTCCCCACAATAAGCTGAACAAATAATAATCTTGGGGTATCTGTGTGTGTCCATTACAATAGAATGGGTTCCCTATTTATACAAAAAATAGGGCCCTTAAAAAATGCATTGCATATTATCCTTGGCTATTTTTAAACCTTACCCGTAGCATGTATAATGGGATTACATACCCATATAGGGCAGCATAGCATTTGATAAGGGATAAAAATCCCATAGTGGCGGATTATCATGTTTAATCTGAAATGGGTGGCGTTGTATATTTAATGGGATAAAAATCCCATAGGGAGCAGCTTAGGAGAAGTTGGCGGTTTGCATGTTGATGTGGGTGCAATATCTCACATTTGGCGCCACTTATATTTGGGTAAGGTTTTAACAAACCTTACCCACTCCATTCTTCACGCGGAACATTCCACGTATGGGCCTAGCCCCCTACCACCGCTTCATTTCCTCCTCCACGTGGAAGATTCCACGTATGGCATTTTCCTCCCACAACACTGCTTCACCACCTCCTCCATGTGCGTGGAATTTTTCCAATAGCATGTGGCGGTTTATACTAATGTATAAACATTAATATAATATATATATATATATAGTGGTTTGGCATATATGCGTGCCATTTGGGAAGTGGACTTACGAAATAAATAAAATTTCGACCCATACCATGGGGTATCGAAATTAATTAACTCGGTCATCATGTAGGTCCACTTGTCGTCTCCAGATAGGAAAATCGAGCGAATTTGACGAGTGGTGGCGAGCCACATGTCACAGTGTGATTGGTCCAATATTGACTAGTTGACCAGAGTTGACTTTCCTGCTGTCTGAACTTTGACTGAAGAAATGTAGAGCTCCCGATGTCTATTTGTTGCGTTCTCACAGTTGTTGGAAAGCTCTCGAGATGATCTTCTACACTGAAACCATTTAGGGATGTTTAGGGAACTTTTGAAAATGATCCCCTGATCACACCTCCCAACTGAGAAAAGTTTTTTGTCCCAAAAAGCTTCCATACTGTCCTGAATCTGAAAAACTCTGCTGCCACCTCGGAAGTGCTGCTGTAGTAGACCCTTGGGTCTTCTCCTCCAACCTTCTCACTTTGAAAACTCTGCTCCGATCCTGGGACTTATGGGTTATGGGCCCACGACACTTCCGCTACGCCACTCTGATATCCGAAGAAGACCTCCACACGTCCGCTTTATGGTGCTAAGTTTCTGAATGAAACCTCAACGCTCCTTCTGTGCAGTGCTAAGCTTCTTGATATCTGACAACAAGGATCTTCTTTTACTCTATAACATAGCTCCTTAGCTCCGAGTTTATTCCATAGAATTTGAACATGTTTGAAGGAACTACATATTACGTAGAGCTTTAATTGATCCGATGTCGATGATGGACAATGCCTTGTCCCTTTACAAACCTCAATGCCTCTAATGCATGAAGCTAAGCCTCTTTCAAGACCTCAAGCCTCCGATGCACAATGCTAAGTCTGTTACAGACCTCAACACCTCTGATGCATGATTCTAAGCCTCTTTCAAGACCTCGAGCCTCCGATGCATGATGCTAAGTCACTATAGACCTCAATGCCTCTGATTCATGATGCTAAGCCTCTTTCAAGACCTCAAGCTCTAATGCATGATGCTAAGTCTATTGATCAGCAACCATTTGTATGTGTGGTCACAATGCCTTGACACCGAATGACATTTCGAGCTAATCCTTTGAGAGATCTACTTGTTGACATACTAATATTAGGTACCATTCTGCTGCATGGTCGCAATGCCTCTACACAGAATGAAGTTCCGACCCGATGTCAAGGCCAGCGATGATTCAACTACCATTCTACTGCACGGTCACAATGCCTCGACACAGAATGAAGTTCCGAGATGATCTCTATGAACTCTATTGTGTGTACAAATGACAGATCAATCTCCAAGCTTTATATGAGTTAATTTCTGTGTCCAAGCTGTAATAGGTACTCACAAGCTTAACAGGAGATCTGTTTGGAGCATTAATCAAATTTTCTAAGTAAGAAAATCCATTGAGTATGGTAAAAATTTCTCTCATCATTTCCTCACAGAATTTGATTTCCAAACTTAATACTGCATACCATCCATCAATCTGAATTATGCAATATATAATTGAAAAACTGTTGACTTACCCATTTTAAAGGACTTTCACTTTTAGGTATTACCTAGTCCTGTTTTGACTTGTCAACTGGTGGTAGAGTAGAAACTTCCTTTGCTTTTGCAATAGGCCTCCATTCCATCTTTGGCTTGCCATTACTTTGATGGCGAGATGGATGTAGTTTCCAAAAATTATCCATCCAATGCCCATTCCTCTTGCAATGAGCACGAAAATTCCTCTTAATCTCCTTCTTCTGGGATGAGGAACTCTTTCTGGGATTTCTAAACTCTGCATGACGAGATTGGTCTTTCTGATTTGCCTTGTTCCTGATGAATGGCATCAACTTCTTCATCAGTGTCCTTCTCTTCTAGCATCTGGCCACTGAATGATTATGCAATCCACAAAAAGTACTTGGAAAGGAATTCCACATCTTTTGAAAATCATAACAATACTTCTTAAGTTGAAAACGTGGATCAAAATTTTTAGTGTGCTTATGATTATGATAAGAAAATGGAGGTGGAATATCATTACCTCTTTTTTGATTTATCTTACCACATCTTGCCTGTGACGACGAAGCACAACTTTCCTGCTCAGAATCTTCTTGCAGGACTAGTGGGGTAATCACTTTACTTTCGGAAGCTTGTCTCCCGTTAGAGTTCTTGGAGCATTCTCCAATTTCCATTCCTGCACTAGAATAACCTAAACCTGTAAAATGAGGGCGATCCTCGACCTGTATTGGGTTAGAAATGCCTTGGCCATTTTTACCAAGGTCTCTTCCATCAAATCCCATTTTATCTAGTAACTTGCATCCAATGCCTCTAGTATGCTTTTCAAACAAACCAAAGACTTCATTACCTAAATCTGAAACCAAATGGGAGGAAGAAGAAGATTCAAGTGGTGAACAACTTACAGTGCAGTCATCTTCCATGGCCTCTGCATCTAAAGTTGAAGTTGATCACCACATTGCAACCTTGCCAAGAGATCATCCTTGGTTTTCAGTTCTGATTTCAAACGAGCATTCTCCTCTTCCAGGGAGTAATACATGAATCGTAGGAGAGAATTCTCTTCCTGGATCTGGTGATTATACACTTTAATCTCATCGAGCTTCGCCTGTTTAGACATCTTTCCCATACAGCACATGTACCTTGTTCACACAAATTGAACCAACTGGACCAACTTGAAGCAATCACTCTGTTAATTAGATTTACCATCTCTGATACCAAACTTGTTCCGAAAATAACCAGATTATTACTGCCTGATCTCAAACCCTTGTAGGCTTTAATTATTTGCCGATAATTTACTCCTTTTAAGTAATCAATTTAAAATAATGCAAGAAAATAATGACAATTACACACAGATTGATTACAGAGTTTGGAAATTTCCTATGTCTCCGGGTTCATAGTCGAACCGTTCCACTAGTCAAAACTTGTAAGTTACAATAGTACTTTCACAAGAAAACCTAATGGAATTTTACTTTCCTATCAGTACACCAGTTCTTCGAAAAACTTTCGATGATCAATCGAATCTTTCTTCACCTTCCTGATGCACAATCTCCTTCAGCTTCGATCGGCCTTCCCGATGCTATCAATGTGAAGCTAGCACTCCGGTCAACAATCCAAGATTTGCAAGTAATTGGTGTGGCTCAATGGGCCTATTGGGTAGTTTATAATTTACTCCCAATCACAAATATTTCATCTACTATTGCCTAAAATAATAGGCCAATAGACAATACTTGTTGACACATCCCACAAATAAAAGCTTAATAAATAATAAGCTTGTTGGACTAATGTGTGTCCCCACAATAAGCTTAATAAATAATAAGCTTGGGGTATGTGTGTGTGTCCATTACAATAGAATGGGTTCCCTATTTATACAAAAAATAGGGCCCTTAAAAAATGCATTGCATATTATCCTTGGCTATTTTTAAACCTTACCCGTAGCATGTATAATGGGATTACATACCCATATAGGGCAGCATAGCATTTGATAAGGGATAAAAATCCCATAGTGGCGAACTAGCATGTTTAATCCGAAATGGGTGGTGTTGTATATTTAATGTGATAAAAATCCCATAGGGAGCGGCTTATGAGAAGTGGGCAGTTTGCATGTTGATGTGGGTGTAATATCCCACATTTAGCACCACTTATATTTGGGTAAGGTTTTAACAAACCTTACCCACTCCATTCTTCACGTGGAACATACCACGCATGGGCCTAGCCCCCCTACCACTGCTTCATTTACTCCTCCACGTGGAAGCTTCCACGTATGGAATTTGCCTCCCACAACACCGCTTCACCACCTCCTCCATGTGCATGGAAGTTTGGAAATAGCATGCGGTGGTTTATACTAATGTATAAACATTAATATCTATATATATATAGTGGTTTGGCATATATGCGTGCCATTTGGAAAGTGGACTTACCAAATAAATAAAATTTCGACCCATACCATGGGGTATCAAAATTAATTAACTCGGTCATCATGTAGTCCACTTGTCATCTCCCGATAGGCAAATCGAGTGAATTCAACGAGTGGTGGCAAGCCACGTGTCACAGTGTGATTGGTCCAATATTGACCAGTTTACCAGAGTTGACTTTCCCATTGTCTGAACTTTGACCGAACATATCTAGAGCTCCCAATGTCCGTTTGTCGCGTTCTCATAGTCGTTGGAAAGATTTCGAGATGACCTTATACACTAACACCATTTAGGGATGTTTAGGGAACTTTTGAAAATGATCCCCTGATCATGGATTGATAACTAAGTATTGATGATGATCTATAGTTACTGGTTTTTACATATAACGACACATTGGATTTTGATACATAGATTTTGTTAGACGATATTTATAGTCTTGTGATCTCATTGTTGTCGTTGAAATGAAATAATTGAAATATCTTGAAATAGTAAACAATTGTTTAAATTACTTGATTTTAGTGATGATTTAGTTGTGTTAATTAAATATGAAAATTGATATATGTGTGTGTGTGTGTGTGTGTGTGTGTGTGTGTGTGTGTGTGTGTTGTGTTTCATTGTTTTGATGTCATTGATATGGCCTCGGGGAAAAACAGGTATTGTTTTGATTTTTACAGGAAATTGTAACACAACAAACAAAAGGGCATAAAAGACCAACAATGAAAGAATTTTGGGTATTGGCAACTGTCACCTTGGAAACTTGTGTTTTTGTATGATATTATGTTGTTAATATTTTGTTAGGAGGTCCCCATTGGGGGCATGGCCTCACATGTGACCATGGGTAAATGTGTTATGTGACTTTTCTTTTATTTATAATTTTTTGGAGTATGTGACTTATTATTGTTCAGTATTTCACTTTAATTCTATTGCTAATGAACTCTTATTGCTAATTGAAAAATTTCACAAGTTTCCTATACTTGGAAAGTAATGGCAACTGTCACCTTGGAAACTTGGGTATTTCACTTTAATTTGGGATGTGACCAAGAGGTATTTAAGTTTGGTATATTTTCCTTGATTTTATTGTGGATTTGAAAAATACTTAATGGTTTCGGTGTTGTGTACTCAACCTTGCATGTAAAATTCATATTTTGGCTTAAAGGCTATTTTTGGAGGCTTGTGGGAAACAATAGGCTTATACCACACCTCCTAAACTCACCCACCAATTATTCCTATGAGTTGGGAGGTTGATTTTAAGCCTCATTATGTGTTTTGGTGGAGAAAAGAGGCAATTAATTACACTCTCTTACAAAAGATTTTAATTTTGTCCTATGGAGTTTGGTTAATGGTTTGTGTGTGGAAAGATAACTTGTCATATTCTCACCCACAAATTTATGAGCTTTGGATTTTTTGTTTTACAATGTGATGTGGAGTTGAGGAGAAGTGACGCAAAATGCTACATGGAGAGACAACACCCTTCTCTTCTCTTTTTGTATTTATACAAGTTTATTTGATGGTTTTGGGGTTACATGTTTTATTTTCACTCTTGCATTTTTGGAGGATAGTATTTTAGAATTATTGTTGGAAGCTTGGGAGATTATTTTTTTCTTGGATTGAACTTGGAAAATCTTGGAGCTTGTGCTTGTGGATTGGATATTCTTGCAATGGCAAGGTAGAGACTTCACCCATGTATTTTTATTGGTATTTGCTGTGAAAATGGTTGTAAATGAATAAATGTTGTGTGTTTTGGTTTTGGGGATATAATGGAATTAAAGTTATGTAGGAAAAAGAAAATTTGGATTTATTGAATGAGGAATAAGAGTTTATGTTATGAATTTGGAGGGATTTTTTGGTTGGGTGTCCCACCTTGTGATACTAAGAAATATTTCTTATTTATCTTTATATGTGTATTGAGGAAGGGATAAGAATTGAGGAGGGATGGATAAGAGTTTTTTTGTGGCACGGTGTGAATGAATTTTTGGAGGCTCTTAAGGTGGAAACCTAAACCCATTGGGAGGCATAAGTGATTCCCCATGTTTATTCTCTCCTTTATCTTGGATTGTAAGCCTTTGTGCTTGGAAAAATTGTATATTTTTTACCATTATTGTATTATGCATGTTGTGCTGAAAATTTTGTGTGAATAGTTGTTGTTGGACACGTGTAAATGTTGTCGTGGTTTCTTGATACCTCTTATTACTTCATTTTCAGGGATCAGAGGCCAATGAGGAGGATGAATTCTCCTTCTCATTGGATTATTGGTTGGGTGGAGAGTGTTGTCTAATCCCCTTTCCGTTGTTATTGTGTTAGGATAATGAAGAAATGAAGGAGATCAAGTTATCATTTTTGAAAGTTTTGTGTTGAAGAAGATCAAATAAAGAGATGATTATTTTTGTAATATTTAGCCATGTTGTTTACCCTTAAGTTGAAGGCTTGTATACTCTTGAATTTTAAAAGGAGTTTCTTATAAAATTTATTATCAAGTTATGTATTGGAAATGATTAAAGAAAGAACTTTGAAAGTTGTGATTTATTGAGAATGTATTCCTTTCAAATATGGAAATGCATCATAATTACTTGTGATTTCATTTGGTAAAAGTTTTGTGTGTGTGTTAGAAGAGTGTATGGAAGTTATACTATATTTTCTTGGTTGAAATAGTTATCATTCTTGTTGTGAAAAGAAAAGAAACTTGGACATAGTAAATGGTTATATTCCTTTCTCTTCTTATATCTTAAATGCATTGTAGTTGGAAAGAAAATATTGTATTCAAACTACACACCTTTTTCCAATGGAAAAGTAACTTATTAGGTGCATTTAATCAAGGAAAGTAGACCTTTGCACTTATATTATTTTGTT
Organism: Taxus chinensis; assembly: GCA_019776745.2. Lineage (NCBI taxonomy): Eukaryota > Viridiplantae > Streptophyta > Pinopsida > Cupressales > Taxaceae > Taxus > Taxus chinensis. Next base: position 622,724,808 of record CM034154.1, on the reverse strand, counting down.
ATAGAATATCAGCAAGTTTGGGACTCGGATTGGGAATATATAAATATATATATTAATCAATATATATAATTATATATGTCTCTTTTAAGAAATTATCTTTTTACATAGTGACTGATGTCGGTCAACCAACTGGCGTCGACATAACATAGACTGGAATTGGTCTCTGTAGAATTAATACAGTCTAAAAAATAATCCTTTTCTTTAGTTGTAGGAATCCTGTTGCTTAGGAAATAGTAAAACAAAGAGTTATAACTATCTTGAAATATGTAAAAGAAATTACATATGTATATATTGAATAATATGTACATTGGTGTGTGATTTGACAAAACGGGTCGGATTTGTAGTAAATGGCACTGGTAGCCCTATCAGCATCATTAGCAGAGTGGGAACCGTGACCAGTTAAGTGACTGATATAAGTCTCTTGTGCGCAGAACTTTTAATTTTTTTTATCAAACTTGTAGCTAAAATGTCTATTTTTGAAACCCATGGGTAGATCCAAGAAGATAATAGTTTTATATACATGTATATACATATATACAAGCAATTATATATGTATATGAGTGTCTAACCTCATAGATCTAATGACATGGGGTTTTCCAAAATAATAAACTCAGAGAGTTTAAATAACCGAATAAAAAAAATAAATTCTTGGTGGAACTGATACAATAAACAAATAAAGAACCTTGCAATAGAAAACCCATGAATAAAATCAACTAAATGAAGAGAAGAATGGAGGAATATTTCCCTATTTGCAAAACTAGATTTTAAAGAAATGTCTCCATGGTTTCACTTCTTGCTCCCATGGATCCCATGGCTTCCACTCTTGCACCTTGTAATTCAAAATGGAAAAAATGAATGAGTTCAGTGTAAAATAAAGAATAAGAAGACCTCATAAGGATGTTTAGGGTTCATTTGAAATTACCTATATCTAAGGGTGCAAAACCATTTAATCTAAGGGTTAAGTATCAACCCTACACATTTAAAGTTGGGTCACTTTATGGGGTTGGTTGTTTTAATTAGGGTATGGGTATCTAATGAACAGGGCCACTTAATGGTTATGGTAATTTAATACTTTAGCCTTAGGTTACTAAACAAATAAATGACATTGGACTATTAAGGATAAATTAAGAAATTGAGAAAGGGGTAACTTAACTAACGAATTATAAGGGTTAATTAAGTGGAATTTAAAATGTTTAGTTAGATAACCTCATAAGGGGAATTACTGTTAATTGTTGTGAGAAGTAAGAATTAAACTAATTTAGGAAATATTGACTCAATTGATATTTGAAATAAGTTGAATTAATAGAAACCCTAGTAACGGATTCATCTTAAAGTAGCCTCAGTATAAATTAATAATGTTAATTATGAATTTAATATTTGAAAAGTTTGTAAATATATGAAGTTTATTAAACAAGAAATAATTAAACCTAGTTGATAATATATTGTTGTAACCCCTTTTAATAAAAAAACAAATTATTCTATATTTTTTTTCTAGTTAAGAATTCAATTTTGTCTTGGGTTTTGTGGGTAAAAAATGTGGGTGTTACTCTTGGTTTCAGAGTCTTGGGTTCAACACTTGGACCGTTGGTCATACATGGAAACATAAACAATAAACTTAGCACAACTGTGACTTAGAATACATGACACTGTGGGTAACAGAAAACATAGAAAAATTAGAAAGCTTAAATGAACCTAGATGATGATGAACTGATTCTCGTCTTGATTTTTGGATGAGGTGCAAACCATATGAGGGGATATTTCATGTTGAGTTATATATACCACCCTCTAGAGAAAAAATATGTCACTATATTGCCACATATCCTATAGAAATTACAGGATATCAATGGAGCCATATGAGGTGGAGCAATAGGGGGACGAGCTAGCCAGCATGAAAAAGAGCCATCAATAAAGGATTGTATCCCTTCATGATACATCAAGGAGTATAGAGTGGAGAAATCTCATGTGGATTAAGCTCCACTAGAATCACCTAAGAGAAGATGGAGATAGGGCAAAGGGACATAGAGAGATATCTAGGAGCCCTAGATAGAGATATGGTTGTGATGGAAGACCTAGAGGTAGGCAGAAAACAATAACATATCATATCATAGAGATTCTGAAGCTTCATCCATCTCATTTTGTTAGAGATATGGGTGGATTTCAGGCTAAGGCTTGGTTAGTTAGCTTGATCAGATTCTTCAAGCTATGCCCATGCACTAGCAACATGAAAGCTCATGTTGCGATTCATATTTTGAGAGACAGAGACGGAGTGTGGTGGTGGATTGAGGAGAAAAACCTCCGCCTAGATTCAAACAATGTTACTTAGGAGATCTTTGAGGAGTGATTCAGGATCTGATACTTATCTAGATGGTTTATTCAACAGAGGATCGATGAGTTTCATGATCTGCGATAGGCATCTATGTTAGTGGCTGAGTATGAGAGTCATTTTTTGGACTTTCTTTAGTATGTAGACTACATGCAGGATGAGCATGCCTAGATTCATATGTTTATCTGGGGCTTGCATTTGGATTTGGGAGGAACATTGCGTATACATTATCCACAGACTTTATTTGAGGCCATTGAGAAGGCCTACATTGTGGAGGAGAACATGGGGAAGACTCAACAAGCTAGGGATAGAGTGAGGATTCATATTCAATAGATGTAGGAAAGTCAATCGAGGGGGAAAACTCCTCCTCGTGGTGGACACGGTTCAATATAGTCTTCCTTCCAGCCATCACAATAGTAGCATCATACCCATCCACCGTTTAGACCTCCTTAGAGATTTGATGCGTAGAGAGGGTGGAGTATGTGGCATACTCCTAGAGGACTTGTTAGGACACAGGGAGCTCCTAGAGCTTAGTTAGTTGGAGATATTTAGTAGTGACCATAATAGTCCATGGTAGGATCATCAAGATCTACCCCATAGACCACTAGAGCACTAGAGGGACATTCTTATTTTTAGAGAGATCTTGGTAGTTGTGATGGATACGGTGTATATTGAAACCATTGGAGAGAGTGTCCATAGAAACCTAACAACAAGGGTAAGGAAACTATTTTAGAGCCTACAATTGGTGACATGGCATGCAGTCATATGATTTATGTAGTAGTCGAGAACTATCAGGAAGAGAACTAGGTTACAGTGATAGACACTATAGGTAGCATTAGTGGTATCCCTACCTTTATATTGTTTGATTCTAGCTCTTTTGATAAATTTATTTTTGCATATTTAGTAGAGGGATGCAGGTTTTTGGTAGTTAGGAAAGGCCTTATTTGGGATGTTGAGATAGCTTCTAGAGTTAAGATCTCTGTGGATTCCTTATTTAAGAATTGTGTAGTTGACCTAGGACCCTTCACCACATCTGTGTATCTTTGTATCCTTCCCTTTGGTTCATATGGATTTATTTTGGGCATGGATTGGTTATCTGCACACAGAGTTAGAGTGGACGATTACATCAAATTTATCACTTGTGTAGATTTTTTGGGGTTGGAGTAAGTGATAATTGGGGTTAGGAGACAAATATCTATTTGCATTATTTCCACTATGCATCTTAAGTGGTATGCGTGGTATGGATGTCAGCTATATGCTATTTTAGTCAGTGATAGATTAAAGGATGAGATTAGTGGGCCTTCACTTGATGATAATTGTATTTTGACAGAATTTTCTGATGTCTTTCCAAGTGAGCTACTTGGCCTTCCTCCCCCACATGTGATAGATTTTCATATAGATTTCATTCCTGGAGAAGAGTCTATCTCATGCGTGCCTTATAGGGTGACTACCCTTGAGCATTGCAAGCTAAAATTGTAGATGGAGGGCCTTCTCTTAAAAGTCTTAATATATCCTAGTGTATCCCATTGGGGTGTTTTGATTATTTTTTTGACAAGGTCGAATATTTTCATTTGTATATTGATTATAGATAGCTGAACAAATTAATGACCAAGAATCATTAGCCCCTTCCACGAATCAATGACTTCTTTAATCAAATGAAAGGGGAGACAGTGTTTTCTAAGATAGACCTTAAGTTAGGTTACTATTAGTTGAGGATTGGCGAGACTGATATTTAGATTTCAACCTTTCACTTGAGATATGACCACTACGAGTTCACAGTTGTGCGATTTGGTTTGGTGAATGCCTCTGTAGTATTCATGAGTTTGATGAATAGGGTATTTTGGGCATTGTTTAGATTGCTTTATTCTCATATTCCTATTGATACTTTATCACAACACCCATGAATGTCTACAACTCAATGAGTTCAAACTATCAGTGTGATTGCATAACATGGAGCTTTTCATAAAGTGTAGGACTTTGCAATTGAGAAAGCTCTCCGGATGAAGGTTGGTTACTATTCCTCTGTTATGATGTACACATACAAATTGTAGAGGATCTACTCTAAACTCTACTCTAACTTGCCAAGGAGACATAGTTAATAAGATGTAATAAAGTAAACCTAAACTAACAAAGATGATGCACCAAAGGAATGGTGAACACTTTCTTTGCAATTAAATAGAAACCATAAAAAATTAATTCAACCACCGTGCACAAATAATCAAGATTTCAATGAGAGATAAGGAAGATGCAATCAACATAAGAGAGGGTTGAAATCATCCATAGACTTATTTTATTGCTCCAAAAGTTAGATATAGTGCATTACAATGGCCAAGAGGCAAGATTACATTTATAGTTTAGATGGGAGGTTTGAACTCCACAAATCCATTTACAGACCAGAGAAGAAGGGAGGGTGCAAAGTGAAAATATCTAAGCTTAAGAAAAATTCCCCTCCTTACAATATATAGGAAGAAAATGAGAGAAGGAGATAGAATAATTTTAATTCCTCCTCTAACCATCCTAGAATGCATTAAATTAGCCCGCAATAGTGATGGGTTCCACTGCAAAACCCATGCCTCTACAATACTCTTAGTGTATAGTCTTCAACACTTTCACAGATGAAAATAGGCTCCACAACCTAACAATCTCCCACTTGTAGAATAGTTTTCCTCTGAGCAAGCTTCTCAACCCTTCACTAGATTCTATGAAGACCAACCATAGTTGAACAGAACTTCAGTTTTTCCCTTATGACCACCTTGGTCATCATGTCTATAGTTTTCTGACTAGTATGAATCTTCTGCAACTTCAACTTCTCTTCCTCCAAAGTTGTCCTCATGAAATGGTACCTTAACTGTATATGCTTCGTCCTAGAGTGGAAATTAGAGTTCTTAGCTAAGTGTATAGCACTTTGAATATCACTATGCATATTTCCTTCCTCATGCTTATGCCCTAAATCATCAAGCAATTGTTGTAACCAAATCATTTCTTGTCTTTCCTTTGTGGTAGAAACATACTCAGCCTCCGTGGTTGACAAAGCCACAAGCTTCTGTAGTCATGAAATCTAGCTCACTATTGTCCCACCTATATTGTAAGCATAACTTGTCATGCTCCTCTTACTGTCTGCATCTCCAGCCATATATGAATCTACATAACCACACAAAGTGGTTTCTAATCCACTGTAGCACAAAAAATTTCCCCACGGTCCCTCTCAAGTAGATCATTCGGTATTTGAGAGGGACCATGGGGAAATTTTTGTGCTACAGTGGATTAGACACCACTTTGTGTGGTTATGTAGATTCAGATATGGCTGGAGATGTAGATAGCAGGAGGAGCATGACAAGTTATACTTACACTATAGGTGGGACAACAATGAGCTAGATTTCATGACTACAAAATCTCGTGGCTTTGTCAACCATGGAGGATGAGTATGTTTCTGCCACAAAGGAAATAAAATAAATGATTTGGTTACAACAATTTCTTGATGATTTGGGGCATAAGAAAGAGAAAGGAAATATGCATAGTGATATTCAAAGTGCTATACACCTAGCTAAGAACTCTGATTTCCACTCTAGGATGAAGCATATACATTGAAGGTATCATTTCATGAGAACAACTTTGGAGGAAGAGAAGTTGAAGCTGGAGAAGATTCATACCAGTCAGAATCCTACAAACATGATGACCAAGGTGGTCACAAGGGAAAAAATAAAGTTTCTGTTCAACTTTGGTTGGTCTTCACATAATCTAGTGAAAGGTAGAGAAGCTTGCTCAGAAGAAAAATAGTCTACAAGTGGGAGATTTTTAGGTTATGGAGCCTGTTTTCATGTGTGAAAGTGTTGAATACTGTACATTAAGAGTACTATAGAGGCATGGGTTTTGTAGTGGAACCCATCACTGTTGCAGGATAATTTAATGCATTTTAGGATGGTTAGAGGAGGAATTTGAATTATTCTATCTCCTTCTCTCATTTTCTTCCTTTATATTATAAGGAGAGGAATTTTCTTAAGATTAGATATTTTCACTTTGCACCCTCCCTTCTTCTCTGGTCTGTAAGTGGATTTGTGGAGTTCAAACCTCCCATCTAAACTGTAAATGCAATCTTGCCTCCTGGCCATTGTAATGTACTGTATCTAACTTTTCGAGTAAAAAAATAAGTCTATGGATGATTTCAACCCTCACTTATGTTGATTGCATCTTCCTTATCTCTCATTGAAATCTTGGTTATTTGTGCATGGTGGTTGTATTAATTTTTTTATGGTTTCTGTTTAATTGCAAAGCAAGTGTTCACCATTCCTTTAGTGCGTCACCTTTGTTAGTTTAGGTTTACTTTCTTACATCTTCTTAACAATGTCTCCTTGGAAAGTTAGAGTATATCCTCTACATTTGTATGTGTACATCATAACAGAGGAATAATAACTGACCTTATCTAGAGAGATTTCTCAATTATAAAGTCCTACACTTTGGGAAAAGTTCCATATTATGCAATCACACTGATAGTTTGAACCCATTGAGTTGTAGACATTCATGGTTGATGTGATAATGTATCAACAGGAATATGAGAAAAAAGAAATCTAAACAATGCCAAGATACTCTATTCATCAAACTCATGAATACTGCGGAGGCATTCATCAAACCAAATGGCACAACTGTGAACTCCTAGTCATCATATCTCGAGTGAAATGTTGAACTCTAAATATCAGTCTCCCCAATCCTCAACTAATAGTAACCTAACTTAAGGTCTATCTTAGAAAAAACTTTCTACCCTTTCATTTTATTAAACAAATCATTAATACGTGGAAGGGGGTAATTATTCTTGGTCGTTAATTTGTTCAGCTGTCTATAATCAATATACAAATGCAAATATTTGTCCTTGTTTGAAAAAAATCACCAAAACACCCCAAGGGGATACACTAGGATAGATTAAGACTTTCTAGAGAAGGCCCTCCATCTACAATTTGAGCTCGCAATGCTCAAGGGTAGTCACCCCTATAAGGCAAACATGAGATAGACTCTTCTCCAGGAACCAAATCTATCTCATGTGTGGGAGGAAGGCCAAGTAGATCACCTGGAAAGACATCAGAAAATTATTTCAAAATACGATTATCATCAATTGAAGGCCCACTAATCTCATCCTTCAATTTATCACTGACTAAAATAGCATATAGCTGGCATCCATACCACGCACACAGCTTAAGATGCATTGTGGAAATAATGTGAATAGAGATTTGTCTCCTAACCCCAACTATCACTTACTCCAACCCCAAATCATATACACAACTGATAAATTTGATGTAATAGTCCACTCTAGCTTTGTGTTCAGATAACCAATCCATGCCCAAAATAATTCCATATGAACCAAAGGGAAGGATACGAAGATGCACATATGTGATGAAGGGTCCTAGGTCCACTACACACTTCTTAAATAAGGAATCCACAGAGATCTTAACTCCAGAAGCTATCTCAACATCCCAACTAAGGCCCTTACTAACTACCACAAACCTGCATCCCTCTACTAAATATGGATAAATAAATTTATCAAAAGAGCTAGAATCAAACAATATAAAGGTAGGGATACCACCAATGCTACCTGTAGTGTCTATCACAGTACCTTGGTTCTCTTCTTGGTATTTCTCGACTGCTGCATAAATCATATGACTGCATGCCATGTCACCAATTGTAGGCTCTAAAATAGTTTCCTTACCCTTGTTGTTAGGTTTCTATGAACACTCTCTCCAATGGTGTCAACATACACTGTATCCATCATAACTACCATGATCTATCTAAAAATAAGAATCTCCCCCTGGTGCTCTAGTGGTCTATGGGGTAGATCCTGATGATGCTACAATGGACTATTGTGGTCTCTACTGAATATCTCCAGCTGACTGATCTCTACGAGCTCCCTGTGTCCTGACAAGTCCTCTAGGAGTATGCCACATACTTCACCCTCTCTGTGCATCAAATCTCTAGGGAGGTCTAAATGGTGGATGGGTATGATACAACTATTGTGGTGGCCTGAAGGAAGACTGTATTAAATGGTGTCCACCATGAGGAGTTGTTCCCCCTCGATCAACTTTCCTACATCTATTAAATATGAATCCTCACTCTATCCCTAGCTTGATGAGTCTTCCCCATGTTCTCCTCCACAATGTAGGCCTTCTCAATGTCCTTGGATAAAGTCTGTGTACAATGCATATGCAATGTTCCTCCAAAATCCAAATGCAAGCCCCAGATAAACCTGTGAATCTAGGCATGCTCATCCTACATGTAGTCTAAATACTAAAGCAAGTAAAAAAACTGACTCTCATACTCTGCCACTATCATAGATGCTTGTCGCAGATCATGAAACTCATCAATCATCTACTGAATAAACCATCTAGATAAGTATTAGATCCTAAATCGCTCCTCAAAGAGCTTCTAAGTAACATTATTTGAATCTAGGTGGATGTTTTTCTCCTCAATCCACCACCACACTCCTTTGTCTCTCAAAATATGAATCACAACATGAGCTTTCGTGTAGCTAGTGCATGGTCATAGCTTGAAGAATCTAATCAAGCTAACTAACAAAGCCTCAGCCTAAAATCCACCTGTGTCTCAAACAAAATGATATGGATGAAGATTCAAAATCTCTTTGATATGATATGCTTTTTTTTCTGCCTACCTCTAGGTCTTCCATCACAACCATATCTCTATCTAGGGCTCCTAGATATCTCTCTATATCCCAAAGCCCTATCTCCATCTTCTCTTAGGTTATTCTAGTGTAGCCTACTATGCATGAGAGTTCTCCACTCTATACTCCTCAATGCATCATGAAGGGATACAATCCTCTATTGATGGCTCTTTGTCATGTTGGCTAGCTCGTCCCCCTATTGCTCCACCTCTTATGGATCCATTGATATCCTGTAATTTCTATAGGATATGTGGTAATATAGTGACATATGTTTGCTCCAGGGGGGTGGTATATATAACTCCACATGAAATATTCCCTCATGTGGTTCGCACCTCATCCAAAAATCAAGATGAGAGTCAATTCATCATCATCTAGGTTCATTTCAGATTTCTAAGTTTTCTATGTTTTCTGTTATCCGCAATGTCATGTGTTCTAAGTCACAGTTGTGCTAAGTTTATTGTTTATGTTTCCGTGTATGCCCAAGGGTCCAAGCGTTGAAGATAAGAATCTGAAACCAAGTGTAACACCCACATTTTTTACCCACAAAACCCAAGACAAAATTGAATTCTTAACTAGAAAAAAGTTATAGAATAATTATTTTTTTTATTAAAAGGGGTTACAACAATATATTATCAACTAGGTTTAATTATCTCTTGTTTAATAAACTTCATATATTTACAAAGTTGTCAAAATATTAAATTCATAATTAACATTATTAATTTACATTGAGGCTACTTTAAGATGAATCCCTTTCTAGGGTTTCTGTTAATTCAACTTATTTCAAATATCAATTGTGTCAATATTTCCTATATTATTTTAATTCTTACTTCTCACAACAATTAACAATAATTCCCCTCATGAGGTTATCTACCTAAACATTTTAAATTCCACTTAATTAACCCTTATAATTCATTAGCTAAGTTACCCCTTTCTCAATTTCTTAATTTATCCTTAATAATCCAATGTCATTTATTTGTTTAATAACCTAAGGCTAAAGTCTCAACTCACCCTAACCATTAAGTGGCCCCGTTCATTAGATACCCATACCTTAATTAAAACAACCAACCCCATAAAGTGACCCAACTTTAAATGTGTAGGGTTAATACTTAACCCTTAGATTAAATAGTTTTGCACCCTTAAATCTAGGTATTTTCAAATGAACCCTAAACATCCTTATAAGGTCCTATTATTCTTTATTTTACCCTGAACTCATTCATTTGTTCCATTTTGAATTGCAAGGTGCAAGAGTGGAAGCCATGGGATCCATGGGAGTAAGAAGTGAAACCATGGAGACATTTCTTTAAAATCTAGTTTAGCAAATAGGGAAATATTCCTCCATTCTTCTCTTCATTTAGTTGAGTTTATCCATGGGTTTTTCTATTGCAAGGTTCTTTATTTTTTTATTGTATCAATTCCACCATGAATCTAGCTTTGCTATTTGGTTATTTAAACTCTTTGAGTTGATTATTTTGGGAAAACCCCATTTCATTAGATCTATGAGGTTAGACACTCATATACATATATACTTGCTTGTATATATGTATATACATGTATATAAAAACTATTATCTACTTGGATCTACCCCTGGGTTTCAAAAATAGACATTTAAGCTACAAGTTTGATAAACAAAATTAAAAGATCTGCGATTAGGAGACTAATATTGATCACTTAACTGTTCACATTTCCCACTCTGCTAATGATGCCGATAGGGCTACCGGTGCTGATTACTACAAATCTGACCCATTTTGTCAAATCACACACCAATGTACACATTCTTCAATATATACATATGTATGTGGTTTTACATATTTCAAGATAGTTATAACTCTTTGTTTTACTATTTCCTAAGCAACAGGATGCCTACAACTAAAGAAAATGATTATTTTTTAAACTATTGTAATTCTACTGAGACCAATTTTGGTCTATGTTATGTCGACGCTAGTTGGTCGACCAATGTTAGTCACTGTGTAAAAAGACAATTTATTAAAAGAGACATATATAATCATATATATTGATTAATATATATATTTATATATTCCCAATCCGAGTTTCAAACTTGTTGATATTCTATAACAAAAATATATATGTGCAAAGGTCTACTTTCATTGATTAAATGAACCTAATGAGTTACTTTTCCATTGGTACAAGGTGTGAAGTTTGACTACAATATCTTCTTTCCAACTACAATGCATTTAAGATATAAGAAGAGAAATTAATATAACCCATTTACTATGTGGAAGTTTCTTTTCTTTTCACAATAAGAATGATAACTATTTCAACCATGAAAATACAGAATAACTTTCATACATTCTTCTAACACACACACAAAAATTTTTACGAAATGAAATCACAAGTAGTTATGATACATTTCCATATTTGAAAGGAATACATTCTCAATAAATCACAACATTAAAATTTCTTTCTTCAATCATTTCCAATACATAACTTGATAATAAATTTTACAAGAAACTCCTTTTAAAATTCAAGAGTATACAAGTCTTCAACTTAAGGGGAAACAACATGGCTAAATATTACAAAATAAATTATCTCTTTATTTGATATTCTTCAACACAAAACTTTCAAAAATGATAACTTGATCTCCTTCATTTCTTCATTATCCAAACACAATAACAATGGAAAGGGGATTAGACAACGCTCTCCACCCAAATAATAATCCAATGAGAAGGAGATTTCATCCTCCCTCATTGGCCTCTGATCCCTGACAATGAAGTAATAAGAGGAGTCAAGAAACCATGACAACATGTACAAGGGCTCCAACAACAACCATTCACACAAAACTTTCAATACAACATTCATAATACAATAATGGTAAAAAATATACAATTTTTCCAAGCACAAAGGCTTACAATCCAAGCCAAAGGAGAGAATAAACATAGGTAATCACTTATGGCCTCCCAATGGGTTTAGGTTTCCACCTTAAAATCCTCCAAAACTTCATTCACACCACCCACAACAAAACTCTTATCCATCCCTCCTCAATTCTTATCCCTCCCTCAATACACATATAAAGATAAATAAGAAATATTTCTTAGTATCACAAGGTGGGACACCCAACCAAAAACTCCCTCCAAATTCATAACATAAACTCTTATTCCTCCTTCAATAAATCCAAATTTTCATTTTCCTACACAAATTTAATTCCATTATATCCCCAAAACCAAAACACACAACATTTATTCATTTACAACCATTTTCACAGCAAATACAAATAAAAATACATGGGTGAAGTCTCTACCTTGCCATTGCAAGAATATCCAATCCACAAGCACAAGCTCCAAGATTTTCCAAGTTCAATCCAAGAAAAAAATAACCTCCTCCAAAAATGCAAGAGTGAAAATAAAACATGTAACCCCAAAACCATCAAATAAATTTGTATAAATACAAAAAGAGAAGAGAAGGGTTTTGTGGCTCCATGTAGGATTTTGCATCACTTCTCCTCAATTCCACATCACATGGTAAAACACAAAATCCAAATCTCATAAATTTTTTGGGTGAGAATATGACAAGTTATCTTTCCACACACAAACGATTAACCAAACTCCATAGGAAAAAATTAAAATCTTTTGTAAAAGAGTGTAATTAATTGCCTCTTTTCTCCACCAGAACACATAATGAGGCTTAAAATCAACCTCCCACATCATAGGAATAGTTGGTGGGTGGGTTTAGGAGGTGAGGTATAATCCTATTATTTCCCACAAGCGTCCAAAAATATCCTTTAAGCCAAAATATGAGTTTGACATGTAAGGTTGAGTACACAACACCAAAACAATTAATTATTTTTCAAATCCACAATAAAATCAAGGAAAATATACCAAAGTTAAATACCTCTTGGTCACATCCCAAATTAGTTTAATTAACATCTTTAATCAACTTAAATAAGATCACATTAGCAATAGAATTAAAGTGAAATACTGAACAATAATAAGTCGCATACTCCAAAAAATAATAAATAAAAGAAAAGTCACATAACACATTTACCCATGGTCACATCTGAGGCCATCCCCCCAATGGGGACCTCCGAACAAAAAATATTAACAACATAACAACATACAAAAACACAAGTTTCCAAGGTGACAATTGCCAGTACCCAAAATTCTTTCATTGTTGGTCTTTTATCCCCTTTTGTTTGTTGTGTTACAATTTCCTGTAAAAATCAAAACAATACCTCTTTGGCCTCAAGGCCATATCAATGACATCAAAATAATAAAACACACATATACATATCAATTTTCATCTTCAATTAACACAACTAAATCATCACTAAAATCAAGTAATTTCACCAATTGTTTACTATTTCAAGATATTTCAATTCTTTCATTTCATCAACAACAATGAGATCACAAGACTAGCTAGATCATCTAACAAAATCTATGTATCAAAATCCAATGTGTCGTTATATGTAAAAACCAGTAACTATAGATCATCATCAATACTTAATTATCAATCCATGCATATAATTCACACTATGAGTCACCACATATCTGTGATCAAAATATCTATAATATCTAACAAAATACTAATCAAATATAATAATGTCCATCTATAAATGTCTACTGATAAAATATGATAACAAAGTCCATGCCTCTAATCCAAAGTAAGCAAAAAAATGGTAAGATCAAGGTCGAAGAGGAGTGAGCACTACAAGTATATTAAGGGTTTTTCTTTAGTGAGTTGTTATTACACAAACCATTCCACAATATACAAGGTGATTCAAGATTTTTAGGAGCTGAAATTTACACTAATGGGGAATGCTTCCACGATTCATATTAGGCCTGGCATACTCAAAGATAATCCATAACACCTGATACTATCACAAAAAGTAATAGCTTAGAAACTAAAACAAATAACCCAAAAAATAACATAAATGGAAGAATGGGAGCTACTATCACACATTCATTCAATAGGTACTATTTAGCTACATGATCTGGACATGCTTGGTTTGTGAGAGTTTGATACCACCTACAATTGGGCTGATTGTCACTTAAAATAATCAATACAAGAATTAGTGGCCAAGTTCATCGAAACAAGAAAAATTTGATTGCATCCCACCCCAATCATAGATGGAAACAACAAGGATACAAATCTATTTTACACTAAAAAATAGTGTAAATTATAGATTATTAGAGGCCATTCTATTCAAAACAACACTACACCACCTCTTAAGTTGATAATTCACAAAACATCTGACATGGTAAATTTGTAAGTGATCAATCAAATCTCTCATGCACTGAGTTATCTTTCTACTACATTACGCTCTCGTTTACTAATCTCTCCAATAGGGTAAAAACTTTTCATATTAGTGGCACTACTATACATACAACACTTTCAATCCGAATTCCTAACATAGAGGCACTACAAGGTCAAAAAGTACTACATTTCCAAGAGAAAATTAGACACATTTATTACATTTTAATATATGAGATGATCTTTGTTGGCCCATGAATGTTAAATTACATCAACAACCACTTTCACCAAGCCTTCCCAAAAGTTATAGATAAACTCTTTGGAGGCTACTCAATCATATTGGTCAGTGACCTAGCTCAACTACCTCATGTTAATGATGTGCCAATCAATGCCGGGCCAACATGATTGGCTACAAAATCTAGAACAAATTCGATAATGTTATCCTACTAGACAATATTTTCACCAAGAAAGTTGTACAACAACAAAGTATTAGGTTTAGGGAACTAATTTCATACCATAAAAAATCATATGCTACTTAAGTATTGTGTTTTTTTTTTTTTTTTGAAAAAAAATTGCGTTATTCTTAATTGTTTTATGAGTTATGTCCATTGTATAATTTTTTATTTTTTTTATTAATTATTACTTTTAACAGTATAGTTTTTTAGGTAGGATTTTTTCAATTCAAGAATTGGAGAAGTGAAAACTACAAACTTAATCTTAACCGAAGAGAAAATAAATCATAAATCAGAATTTAATCATATGTATTTATAGAAATGAAAGTGTAAAGATATAATGAACACAAATAACTTCAACATTCACTAAATTTAACATGTCACCAACACAATAACTAATGAATGTAAACAAGTCATTACTTTTCCCTCATTTGAGAAGAGTATGTACTCCCATGCAAAAGAACATCATTTGAATCTTCACTATGTTGTACTAACTTTTTGACTTATTCATCATTAAACTATATCACCTATTTACTATTTTTTTCTGTGTTATGAAAAGTCCTTTTTAACATCCTTTACAATGTATAATTGAGATAAGAATTATGAATGTGAAAGAATAGATGAAAATTTGACTTTGTAAGAGAAACTAGAAGGATAAATAAATGAATTGACACACAAGAAGCATACAACTAATGAGTTGGTGGAAAAAAAAAATTTGAACTACATATAGACAACTGCAAATGTTACAAGATTCAAAAAAACTAGTACAACATGATGATTATTTAGATGGTGTCGATACTATTAGAATTAATTATTTGACAGTTTCACATGATGGTTCTAATGTAATTATGAAAACACACAATCATATTAGGGCTTAATGTATCTAAACTATTAATACAAGCTCTTGAGAAAAGTAATTAGAAATAGTGGGGATAAGAAAAGACTAGGTAAACGATGAAAAAATAGAAAATTAATGTGTCGTCCCTCAAGCCCTTGATAACTATTCAAATAAAATCACTATCAATACAAAATTTTTGACACCTAATGTTGTGCATAGGGTTATGCATTGAAAGATGGTAGGTGTATCAAATTCCACTAGTAGCATCTTAAATATAGATACAAGTGCCAATGGCATAGTTCATGAGCCTGTAGTTTATCTTTTTCTCAAAAATTATTTTATGTGGGCTTCCACGTATTTGGAAAACCTATGGAATATACATAATGCTTTGACTCTATCAAATAATAAAATGCATATATATGTGTGTGTGTGTGTGTGTGTGTGAGAGAGAGAGAGAGAGAGAGAGAGAGAGAGAGAGAGAGTGTGTTTCAACATATAAGGTGTTAGGACCAATTTACCATTTAGAATGTTTTTTTAAGGTTTTCCTATTTTACTTCTCAATTAGCATAATTTTTATTTGAGTCATATATTCTCGTATCCATTTATGAATTTCAATACAAGTATGTATATTTCATGGACGATTGTGTCAACTCTAACTTGCTTCGATGGCTTGACCAGATACGCAGGTTTCACTTTAATGTGACCAATACAACTGAATTTGGGAGATGTTGGCTCCTCCAATTCAAACCCGTGATCTATGGGAAGAATTATAGAGACACGATTTATTCTGTTACAGTTATGGGAAATGGGAGAATAAATGGGTGTCTGATTTACATCTCTGGCATGGCTAAAAGGTGGAGCCATCCACAACACCACATCTAATGTTTGAATCCCATTGAGATACCTGGACACCCATTCTCCTCATTCTCCTCCTCTGAAAGTTCAATTAAAATATTGTTTTGTACAAAGTTTTATAGTATTACTGGTGGAGAAACATCCATGGAGGTGCCGTTTCATTGGAAAATTTTCATTGTTGTCAATGTGATTCTGCAATGACATATGTACTCGGTGTGGAATCTGGGCCATAATTGAAAGGTTTAAGGGACAAAAAATTCATCCAGGGGAGGGTCAATACTTTTTCTAAATTTTAGATGGAAGTGACCTCAGAGATTGGAGATGGGACCGGTTGGGCTTCTTGGTTTTCTGACCAGCCTAACCTTCACACATGTTTGTGGGGGCAGTTTATGTTTGCGGTGGGTCCAATATATTCAACAACTCACAAAACATAGGTTAGGCAATAGTTGTAGTGCAATTGTGTGGACATGTGACTATTATAGTGGAGGTCATGTGATCAATTTTATAACTCCTGTGCAATGTACGCAGGGATGGGATGATGGATCTTACAACTCTTTCCTCAAGGTGTCTGGCAAATTTTTTTTGAAGGTGGTTTAAGATTTTTTTCCCCAAGGTGGGGTCAAAGCACAATGTTGTGTCCCACTTCATGTCCCAAAAACGCGAGTAAGAAGTTGGGAGGGATCGGAAATCGAGGGTGTTCGCGCGAACATCCCTTTCGCGTGAACCCCCTTCGCCTGAACTGCCACGTAGGACGAAGAAACTAGTTCGCGCGAATGGGGGTTCACGCGAACACCCCTTCGCGTGAACCCCTCGAATTCAAATATTTTTGGTGGCAAAGAGTTATATATAGATATTTATATAGTTTTGGGTGGCGGATTTAAGGTTTAGGGGGGTTCGGGCGAAGGAGGGTTCGCGTGAAGGTGTCTAGCAAATTTTTTTTGAAGGTGGTTTAAGATTTTTTTCCCCAAGGTGCTCGGAATTTTTTTTTTGAAAGTGGCCTCATATGTTTTGTTAATTTTCATTTGTAGGTGGCTTTATATGCTTTGCTAATTTTATGTCTAGGACTCTTGAGAAGGGAAAATTAAGTTCAGTTTTTTTTTTAAAGTTTTTTTAATTCAAAATTTGGAAAAGTGAAAAATTACATACCTAAAATAAATGATAAATCAAATTAAATCATCATATTTACAAATGTAATCAAGGTTGTAGTGCCCACTTCCCTTTGACACCTTTTGATATTCATTATGATACTGTTATCTATGTTATGGACATTATTATAGTTTTGATTTAGTATGATGTTAGATGTTCGATCATGGATTATTGATGACTTTGATTCTTATACGATGCATGATGATTATTAGAGACATTTTAGATATTGATGTTGATATACTGTTTGACATGGTTATATTATAGATGTTGTTCACACTTGTGATATTTGCATATTTTGAGTAGACCTAGGAAATAAGAATTGAATTAAAATTGATGATGTTATAGTTTGTGGATAAAATTGTAAGTGATATTTTTGATTGTCTTGATGATTTTTGTGATTCACATAAATATTGATGATCTTGAAATGATATTATATTCATTTGGATGTTCCGATATGGCCACGAGGCCAAAGGAGGTATTTGTGTTTTGTAGGTTAAAAATATCACAACACACATCAGGGAATTGGAGACCAACCACATTGGAATTCTAGATGAATTCAAAAGGTCACCATGGCAACTATAATTTTTTGGGTGTGTTTGATTGTTTTAGGGATTCCCATGGGGGGATCACCTTTAAATGTGACCAAGGTTATGTGTATTTATTATTAGGTTCATTTTTATTGATGTTTGTATGTGTTTATTAAGTGATGTGTTTACCCCTTTCATTATTATTAATCGTGGTAAATTAATGTGAGTAATCATATTGTTAAGAATTAATAATAAAATTGGTACATAAGAAAGTAATTATTAGAGTTTTTGGCTCTTGAATAAATTTTTTAAGTAATGTGTAAGAGATATGTAAGTGAAACACTCCACCTTCTTTAAAATTCGAATTGTCCTTGGAAGCTGATTTTGGAGGCTTGTGGGACAAGTTAAACTTGTCCCATGCCTCTTAAATTTATTTACCCAACCTTACCTATGGTTGGAGAGTTAAAAATTATACCTTTATTATGCATTTGGTAAGTCAAGTTGTAGTTTTAATTGCACTTTCTTCATGATTTAATCTTAGTCCTTTGGGGTGTGGGCTTGTTTGAGTGTGTAAGTGAAAATGTCATAATATTCACCCACCTATGATTATGCATTGGAATATGAAATTTGAATTTTTTGTTTGGAGTTGAGGATGTGGTGAAGTGGCATCCTACAAAGATTCACCTCATTATCTTCCCTTCCCTCCTCTATAAATTGGAACCCTTAGCTGTTTTGGGGGTTGTTTCACTTGGCAATACTTCTTTTGGGTGAATTCTTTTGGTTGAGGGAGCTCTTTATTTTGAAGAAAATGGGATATTTTTGAATACTTGTGCTTGGTTACGTCCCTTTCATCTCTTCATCTTGGGTGACTTCTCTTGGGGTGTTTGAGTCCTTGCAAAATTTTGGAGAAGATTAGAGTTTTGTTGCATGTTGTTATTGATGATCTTGGACTGTTTTACATTGGAAAACTCTTTTGTTTTGCAACCTTGGAAAAAATCCATCATGGAGAGGGGTAAGAGCTTAGCTCTTGGAAATGCTCCTCTTTTATTTTATGCATATGTGAATAGTTGAACGTTTGAATGTGTTGTTTTATTTGTGGGTTGTTGGGTAGATGGCTTAGGGATGGGTTAGGAGAAGACTATGGGGTTGTTCTTGTGGGAGCCATAAGTGCGGAGGGTAGTTTGGATTTGGCTCCACCTTGTAAAATTAAATAGCTTGGATTTCTTTACTCGTTATGGGCTGCCATAAGAGGTTGGGGAGGCATAAGGAAATGTGAGGAATAAGGGGTACTTGGGGAGGCATAAGGGCTTGTCAGGGATTAAAATGTATATGTATTTTGGTGGTTTCTTCTGAGGTGGTGATACCCATTTCCCCTTTGGGAGGCATACGTAGCATCCTCCATATTTTCTTGCTCCTTTGGCTTACTTGATGAATCCTGAGTATTGTTGTTTGTTTATCTTAGGTTGCCAAACTATAGTTTGCTTTGGATGTGTTTTAATATGAATTGTTATGTGAACGATTCATGTGTGGTTGTGGAATCCAGTTGTGTCCATGAAGTTGAAACACATCTCTTATTTCCTTATGGTTGGGGCTCCAGGGCCAATAAGAAGGATTATTCCTTTTTATTTGGATGTCTTGGTTGGTGGAGAGCGTTGCTTTTCCCCTGTTCTATTATGATCAAATTGGAGAAACGATGGAAGTCATACTACATTTTTGGAGCGAGGAACACAGAATGAGGTCGATAGCCCCTTCTTGCTCCTAATTCGTATTCTAGACTCTTTCCCACTTGAATTGGATGTCCTTGTACTATTATTTTTGATGGAATGATGTTTTTATTGGCTCTGAAACTTGTAATTCAAAGTGTGAAAAGAGATGTAATCATTTTCTACTTTTGAAAGAAAGAAAAGAAAATTTATATCCTTGTAAAGTTGCATTTGATCATGGAAAATAAAGTTGTAAACAAATCATCTAATAAATACAAGTTTTTAGTTTTGTTAAGATGATATTGTCTTCTTTAGAATAGAATTGGAGTCTATTTAAATCACTGTTTGGAAATTGAAAATGGAATTACACATGAAGAGAATATATTACTTCTTTTCCTTTGGAATTCATGATTTGAAGAAACAAAGATTGCAGTGATTGGATTGGAATGAATTCATAAATTATTGTTGGTAAATGTAAATGGATCAAATCTGAATTTTTGAAGTTGTAGAACTCTTTTAAGAAATTTTCACAAACTGGCAAATATTTTTAATCAATTTAATAATGACCCCTCCAATAAGGACCAATAAATGAATACATTGGATTGAACGTAATATGATTAAGGCCTCCCAAACAAACCAAACTACTTAAGAAATGGTTAAGATCCTTTCAAATCGAACAAGGAAAAACTACATTTTGGTTTTGCCCAAAATTGCGAAATTTGTAATTTATCTTCAATCAACACTAAAAAATTGTATCCATCCTAAACTTCCTCTAAGAACGACACCCTTCAGGCTATTTGGCATGTTGAGATGAGGGAGGTCGAATTGAACAAAATTTATAAGTCCCAGTGTTACAAGTTTCATTTTATAATCTTGGCCGAGCGTTTCTCAAACTTGACTCTTAAATTTTAGTTGAAATTAAATTCCTTAAGGTTACTTTCTAAAGAAGGACGTCAGATATATTTCTGAAAAGTCTCTTTTCCGAAATCAGAGTTTCCTACCAAAAGTTATCGCCTTTTAAAGTTCACAAGGAGGAAAAGCCTCTTGCAAAAACGCCCTCTTGCGCTCTCCATCCTCTTGCCATGCCCAGAGCTTCTCTCACAACTGTCTTCATGAACATGTAAAATACGAGTCTCTTCTATGCCTAGGTGAGAAGGAGTCTCTTCCGCACCTGTCTCATGCGCCTGGGAGAAAAGTATTCCTCTTCTGCACCTGTCTTGCGCGCCCCGGGAGAAAAAGAGTTTCTTCTGTACCTCTCTAACCATGCCTAGAAGAAAAAGGTTCTTTCCACACCCAAGTAAATTTCTTCCACGTGCCCACAAGAAGATATATATCGGTGCTAGGGAGGAACTTCTCTCACATATGTTTGTGTATGATTTTTTGTTCCTATTGTTATGGACATTATTCTAGTTTTTATTTAGAGATGTTAGTGTTCGATCATGGATTATTGATTACCTTTGATTCTTATACGATGCTGATGATTATTAGAGACTTTTAGATAGTGATTTGATATACTGTTTGACATGGTTATATTATGAGTTGTTCACAACTTGTGATTGTGCTAGTTTTGAGTATGACCTAGTAAATAAGATTGAAGATTAAAATTGATTTATGTTATAGTTGTGGATAAAATTGTAAGGGATATTTTTGATTGTGCTGATGATTTTTTGTGATTCCCATAAATCTTGATGATCTTAATGATATTTATATTCATTTGATGTTCCGATATGGCCAGAGGCAAAGGAGGTTTTTGTGTTTTGTAGGTAAAATATCACAACACCATCAGGGGAATTGGAGACGCAACCACATTGAATTCTAGATGAACTTCAACAGGTCACCATGGCACTATAATTTTTTTGGGTGTGTTTGTTTGTTTTAGGGATTCCCATGGGGGGACACCTTAATGTGAACCACGGGTTATGTGTAATTTATTTATTAGGTTCATTTTTTATTGATGTTTTGTATGTGTTTAATTAAGTGATGGTTTTACCCCTTTCAAATTATTTATTTCGTGTTAAATTAATGTGATAATCATATTGTTAGAAGTAAATTAATAAATGGTACAATAAGAAAAGTAATTATTAGAGTTGTTGGCTCTTGAATTAAATTTTTGTAAAGTAATGTTGTGAGATATGTAGTTGAAACACTCCACCTTCGTTACAAAATTCGAATTGTCCTGGAAGCTGATTTTTGGAGCTTGTGGGACAGTTAACCTTGTCCATTGCCTCTAAATTATTTACCAACCTTACCTATGGTTGAGAGTTAAATTATAATTTTATGCATTTTTGTAAGTCAAGTTGTATTTTTTAATTTGTCACCTTTCTTCATGATTTAATCTTAGGGATCACACCCTGTTGGGGGTGGGGCTTGTGTTGAGTGTGTCATTGAAATGTCATATATTCACCCCTATTGAGTAGGCATTGGAATATGAATTTGAATTTTTTGTTTGTATTTTGAGGGAGGTTGAATTGGCATCCTACAACGATTCCCCTCATTATCTCCCTTTCCTCCCTATAAATTGGAACTCCTTATCTTGTTTTTTGGGGTTTTTTCACTTTGGCATACTTCTTTTTGGGTGATTCTTTTGGGTGAAGGGAGCTCTTTATTTTGGGGAACAAAATGGGAGATTTTTGAATACTTTGTCTTGGTTACGTCCCTTTCATCTCTTCATCTTGGGTGACTTCGTTCTTGGGGTGTTTGAGTCCTTGGCAATTTTTGGAGAAGAATTAGGTTTTGTTGCATGTTTGTTATGGATGATCTTGGACTGTTTTACATTGGAAACTCTTTGTTTTGCAGACCTTGGAACAAAATCCATCATGGAGAGGTACGAGCTTATTCTCTTGGAAATGCTCCTCTTTTATTTTATGCTATGTGAATAGTTGAACGTTTAATTTGTTGTTATTGTTGTTGGTTGGGTAGAAGCAGGATGGTTTAGGAGGGATACATGGGGTGTTTTCTTGTGGGAGACATAAGTTCGGAGTAGTTGGATTTGGCTTCCACCTTGTAAATTAACTAGCTTGGATTTTCTTTACTCGTTATGGGCTGCCATCAGAGGTTGGGATGCATAATGAAATGTGAGGATAGAGGGGTAGCTTGGGAGGCATAGGGCTTGTCAGGGATTAAAAATGTTATATGATTTTGGTGGTTTCTTCTGAGGTGGTGATACCCATTCCTTTCCGCCTTTGTGGAGGCAATATACGTAGCATCCTCCATATTTTTCTTGCTCCTTTGGCTTACTTGATGAATCCTGAGTATTGTGTGTGTTTATCTTATGGTTGCCAAAACATGTTTTGGCTTTGGAATGTGTTTTAAAATGAAATGTGTATGTTAAAGATTGCATGTGTGGTTGTGGAATCCATTGTTTTCCATGCGTTTTGAAACACATCTCTTATGTCATTATGGTTGTTGGCTCAAGGGGCCAATGAGAATGATATATTCCTTTAATTTTGGATGTCTTGGTTGGGTGGAGAGCGTTGCTTTTCCCCTGTTCGATTATGAGCAATTGAGAACGATGGAAATTCAACTACTATTTTTGATGCTGAGGAAAAAGAAATGAGGTCGAGAGTCCTTATTGCTCCTAATTCTATTATCACCTTTTCCCCACTTGAAGTGGATGTCCTTGTATATTATTTTTGATGGAAATGATGTTTTTTATTATTGGCTATGAAACTTGTAATTCAAAGTGTGAAAGAGATGGGTAATCTATTTGCTACTTTTAAAGAAAGAAAAGAAATTTTATATCCTTGTCCGTTGCAATTTGATCAATGAAATAAAAACAGTTTGTAAACACATCATCTAATAATACCAGTTTATTTAGTTTTGTTAAATGATATTGGTCTTCTTTAGAAATAATATATTTTTTTGGAGTATAGTTAAAATCACTGTTGGAAATTTGAAAAGGGAATCACATGAAGGAATATATTACTCTTTCCTTTTGGAATTCATGAGTTGAAGGAAACAAAAGATTGCATGATTGGATTTGGAATGAATCAAAAATTATTTGGGGGGGGAGTAAATGTAATGGATCAAATCGAATTTGAAGTTGTAGAACTCTGTTAGTAAATTTCAAACTGGCACATATTTTAATCAATTTACAGATGACCCTACAATAAGGAACAATAAATGAGACATGATTGCTTAATATGAGTAAGGCATCCCCAAACAAACTAAACTACTTAAGAAATGGTAAGAATCCCTTTCAAATCGAACAAGGAAAAGCTACAGTTGGTTTGCATCAAATTGAGAAATTTGTAATTGATCTTCAATCAACAAATAAAAAAATTGATATCCTCCTAAACTCCTCTAAGAACAACCCTTCATGTCTATTTGGCATGTGAGAATGAGGGAGGTCTAATTGAACAAAATTTTATAAGTCCCAGTGTTACAACAGTTTTCATTTTATAACTTGCAGAGCGTTTTCTCAACTGACTCTTAATTTTATTGAATTAAATTCTTAAGGTTACTTTCTTAAAGAGGGACGGAGATATTTCTGAAAAGCTCCTCGTTTTCTTCCAAAATCAGAGTTTCCTACAAAAGTTCTCATCGCCTTTTTAAAAGTTCACAGAGGAGGAAAGCCTCTTGCAAACAAACGCCCAGCGGCGCGCCCAGATCCGCGTGCATGCCAGAGCGTCTCTCACACCTGTCTGGCATGCATGATAAAACGAGTCGCGGCCTAGCCTAGGGGAGAAGGGAGTCTCTTCCGCACCTGTCTCATGCCCGGGGAGAAAAAGAGATTCTCTTCTTCTTCTGCTGCACCTGTCTTGCGCCCGGAGAAAAGAGGTCTGTCTGTACCTCTCTAACCATCCTAGAGAAATGGTTCTTTCCACCCCCAAGAATTTCTTCTTCCACGGTGCCCCCACAAGAAGAGAATATATATGTGCCTAGGGATGACTTTCTCTCTCATAGTGTTGGTAGGATGTTGTTCACTATGGTAGGACTCCGAAATTTTGTTGGAATTTTGTTTGTTGTAGGATTTTTAATTCAATTAATTGGAGAAGATTGGAGAATGAAACTCAACTTACTCTGAATCTAAGAGAAAATTAATCCTAAATCAAATTTAATCATCTGTATTTATAGAATAAAGTGTAAAGAATAATGAAGCACAAATAACTTCAACATCACTAATTTAAAAGTCACGCACACAATAACTAATGAGTGTAAACAAGTCATTACTTTCTCATTTGCAAGAGTATGTACTCCTGCGCAAAAAACATCATTTGAATCTCATATGTTGTAACTAAATTTTTGACTTATTCACCAATTAAACATATCACCTATTTAATATTTTTTTCATGTTAAGGAAAGGCCTTTTTTACTCCTTTACAATTAATAATTGACATAAGAATTACGAATGGTGAAAGATTATGAAAATTTGACTGTGGGAACAGAACTAGAAGTCAATAAATGAATTGACACAAAGAAGCATACAACTAATGTTTGGTGGAAAGAATTTTTTTTGAACTACTATAAGTTAGTACAACATATGATTATGTAAGATGGAGTTGATACTATTAAATTAATTATTTGACAATTTCACATATTGGTTTGTATTGTAATTATGAATACCCACAATCGGTATTAGGGGCCTGATTGTACTAAACTAATTAATACAAGCTCGTGAGAAAAGTAATTAGAAATAGTGGGGTTAAGAAAGATGAGGTCAACGATGAAAAATAAAATTAATGTGGTTTCCCTCAAGCCATTTATAACTATTCAAAATAACTCACTATGATCAATCAAAAATTTTGACACCTAGTGTTGTGCATAGGGTACTCATGTGAAAAGAGGGTAGGTTATCAAATCCAATAGTAGCATCTTAAATTATGATACAAGTGTTAATGATGCCATAGTTCATGAGCCCATATTTATCTTTTTCTCACTACTGATTTTATGCGATGCTTCCACGTTATTTGCTAACCGATGGAATCTACATAGTGTTTGAATCTATCAAATAATAAAATGCATGTGTGTGTGTTTGAGTGAGTGAAGGAAGAGAGAGAGAGAGATAAGAGAGAGAAGAGAGAGAGAGATAGAGAAGAGAGAGAGAGAGAGTTCAACATATAGTGTTAGGACCAATTATTATTTAGAATTTTTTTTTTTTAGGGTTTCCACTTTACTCTCAATTAGCATATTTTTAGTTGAGTCCTATAGTCTTGATCCTCTATGACTTTCAATAACGTTATGTAATTTTTCAGGACGCTTGTCGCCCTGACTTGCTTCGATGGCTGCACCACGCATGGGTTTCATTTGATGTGCCAATACAACGGAATTTTGGAGACGTCTGCTCGTCCGATTCAAACGCCGTGATCTATGGGACGAATTACATAGACATATTTTGTCTGTTACATTAGGGAAATGGATAATAAACGTTGTCTGATTTACGTCTCTAGGGCATGCTTGAAAGGTGAGCCATCCACAAAACCACACCTGATGTTCAAATCCCTCGAGACCTTGACACTCCCACCCATTCCCCTCATTCTCCTCCTCTAAATTTCAATTAATATTGTGTTGTAAAGTGTTATAGTCTTTATTTTTGTGGAAACATCATGGAGGTTCGTTTCAGTTGGAAAATTTTCATTGTTGTCAAGCGGTCTATGAGGGACATGTCCTTACTCGGCAGAAATCTGGGCCATATTAAAGGTTTAATGGCAGAAAGTCATCCCTAGGAGAGGGTCAAGAATGTTTTCTTGATTCGATATGGAAGTGACTCAGAGATTGGGGAGGGACTGGTTTGGCTTCTTTGGTTTTCTGACGCAGCCTCACCTTCACACCTGTTTGTGGTCATTATACATTTGTGCAGTCGTTATATTGAACTCTCACAAAATAGCGTTAGCCATAGTGCAGTGCAATTGGTGACACTGTGGCTTTTCAAGTGGAGGTCATGTGTTCAATTTATTATCCCCTACGACGTAGGGATGGGATGATTGATCTTTCAAGACGTTACACAAGGTCTGGAATTTTTGTGTTTGAAGTTGGTCTAAAACATGTTTTCAACGTGCTCGACAATTTTTATTTGAAGGGAAAATTAAGTTTATTTTTTTGTAGTTTTTTTTTAAATTGAAAATTAGAAAAGTGTAAATTTCAACCTAAACAAATGATAATCAATTTAAATCATCATTTTACAAAATGTAATCAATGTGTAGTTCCCTACTTCCCCTTCGACACCGTTTGAAATTGAATTATGATATTGTTGGCTATGTTATGACATTATTAGAGTTTTGATTTAGTATGATTTTAGTAGATGTTCGATCATGGATTATGTGATGACTTTGATTCTTATAATATGATGCCTGATGGTTTTGAGACATTTTAATTTGACGTTGATATATTGTTTGACATGGGTTATATTTATATGTTGTTCGACTTGTGGTATTGAATTTTGAGTAGCCCTAAAATGAGAATTGAAATTAAAAATTAATGAACGATATAGTTGTGGATGAATGTAGTGAATACTGTTGATTGTCTTGATGAATTATTTTGGAGTCCCATTATAGTGGATGATCATTGAAATGATAATTATAATTCCTTTGATGTTCTTGTATGGCAACGAGAACCGAAGAGGTATTTTTGTTTTGAAAGTAAAAATCACAACACAAACATCGTGGGATTGAGCCAACCACATTGGAATTCTAGATGAATTCAACAGGTCACCATTGAAACGATAATTTTTTTAAAGGGTTTCCTCACTTTACTTCTCCATTAAGCATAATTTTATTTGAGTCATATATTCCTTGCATCCATCCCTATGACTTTCAATACGAATGTATTTCATGGACGGCTGTGTCGGCCCCTGACTGTGCGATGGCTTCACCAGCTGCATGGGTTCATTGTAATTGACCAATACAACTGATTTTGGAGACGTCGGCTTCGTCCGATTCAAACCCGTGATCTATGGAAGAATTACATAGACATGAATAAATGATTAGGCTGTTACAGTTATGGGAAATGGGAGAATAAACGGTTGTCTGATTTACGTCTCTAGCATGGCTGAAAGGTGGAGCCCTCCACAAAACCACACCTGATGTTCAAAAATCCCATCGCAGAGACCTTGACACCCTTCTCCTCATTCTCCTCCTCTAAAAATTTCAATTAAAATTATTGTGTTGTAGAAAGTTTTATGTATTATTGTGGAGAAACCTCCATGTAGGTTTCCGTTTCATTGGAAAATTTTCATTGTTGTCAATGCGAGTCTATTGATGACATTTACTCGCAAGGAATCTGGGCCTAATTAAAGGTTAATGGACAGAAAGTTCATCCTAGGGCGGGTCAAGATTTTTCATGATTCGATATGGAAGTTACTCAGAGATTGGGGAAGGACTGGTTTTTGGCTTCTCTTCTTGTTTTTCTGACAGCCTAACCTTCAACATGTTTGTGGGGCTATACATTTGTGGCAGTCGTTTATCTTGAACTGTCAAATGCGGGAGCCATAGTGCAGTGCAATTGTGTGACATTTGGCTTTTAAAGTGGAGGTCATGTGTTCAAGTTTTTAAATCCCCTACGTACGTCGGTATTGGATGATGATCTTTCAAACTTTCCACAGGTTCCTAGGAAATTCTGTGTGAAGGTGGTCTAAAATATTTTTTCCCTACTTGCTCGACAAATTTTATTTGAAAGGGAAAATTAAGTTTAGTTTTTTTTTGTAAGTTTTTTTTTTAATTGAAAATTTAGAAAGTGAAAATTCAACCTAAAAACAAATGAATAAATCAATTTAAATCATCATATTTACAAACTGTAATTCAATGGTGTAGTGCCTACTTCCCTTCGACCCCTTTTGAAATTGATTAGGAGATTGTTGGCTATTTATGGACCTATTAAGTTTTGGATTAATATGTTTTTAGATGTTTTCGAGTTCGATCAAGCATGGATTATTGATGACTTGGATTCCTTATATGATGCAATTATGGTTATTAGTAGACTTTATATATTGACGTTGATTATCTTGTTTTGACATGGTTATATTCTAGGATGTTTTGTTCGACTTGTGGTATTTGAATATTTTAAGTAGACCCTCGAAATGAGAATTTGAATTAAAATTAAGTGATAGTAGTTGTGGATGAATTGTAAGTGATACTGTTGATTGTCTTGATGATTATTTGGATTCCCAGATATATTGATGATCTTGAAATGATAATTATAATGCATTTGATTTCTATACTGCCACGAGACCGAAGGAGGTTTTTTGTTTTGAAATTTAAAATCACAACACCTCGGGGGATTGGAGACAACCACATTGGAATTCTAGATGAATTCAACAAGGTCACCATGGAAAACTATCATTTTTTTGGTGTGTTTGATTGTGTTAGGTATTCCCATGGGGGGATCACCTTTAAATTTGACCAAGGTTATGTGTATTTATTTATTTGGTTCCTTTTATTAATGTTGTAATTTGTTTATTAAGTGATTTGTTTCCCTTTTTCATATTTATAATTGTGGTAAATTAAATGTGAGTGATCATATTGTTATAAATTACTAATCAAATTGGGACAATCAAAAATAATTATTGTATTTGTTGGTCTTGAATTAAATTGTTTTATGTAATGTGTAAAAAATATGTCAGCTAAGTTTGAGTATGAAACACTCCACTTCTTTAAAATTCAATTTGTCCTTGAGGCTGATTTTGGATGGCTTGTGGGACAAGTTAACTTTCCCATACCTCTTAAATTTATTTACAAACCTTACCTATGGTTGTAGAGTTAAAATGATCCATTCTTTAAATGCATTTTTGTAAGTCAATTTGTAGGTTTTACTTGTTCTTTTCTTCATGTTTTAATTTCATTCCTTTGGGGGTGTGGGCGTGTTTGGTTGTAAAGTTGAAACTGTTATATTATTCACCCACCTATTGATTAGGCATTGGAGAAAGAATTGGAATTTTGTGTCGGAGTTGAGGGATGTGTGAAGTGCATCCTACATGTATCCTCAAATCCTCTTCCCTTCCTCTTCTATAATATGGAACTCTTAGATTGTTTTGGGGGTTGCTTCACTTGGCTTATTCTTTTGGTTTAGGGGGCTCTTTATTTTGGAGAAAATGGGAGATATTGAATACTTGTGCTTAGTTTGCGTCCCTTGTCATCACTTCATCTGGGCCGTACTTATCTTGGGTGGTTTTTGAGTTCTTGCAAATTTTGGAGAAGATTGAGGTTTGTTGCATGGTTTGTGAATCGATGATCTTGACTTTTTTGGCATTGGAAAGCTTGTTGTTTTGCATCCTTGAAAAGAAACGCCATCATGGAGAGGTAAGAGCTTAGCCGGAAATGCTCCTCTTTTATTTTATGCATATATGAAGGTTGATGTTTGAATGTGTTTGTTTTCTTTGTTGCTTGTTAGGGAGATGGCTTAGGATGGGGTAGTTAGAAGACTATGGTGGTTTATTGTGGAGCTAAGTGCTCTTTGGGGGGAGGTATAAGTGTGGAGGGAGTTGGTATTTGGAGTTCCACATTGTAAAAATAAATAGCTTTCATTTCTTGAAATCGGGTATCGGTGCCATAAGAGGTGGGTTAGGGCAATAAGGAATGTGGGAATAGGGCTACTTGGGGGAGGCATAGGCTTATCAAGGGATTTGAAATTGTTATATTATGTTTGATGTTTTTTTCTCTGAGTGGTGATACCCTTTCCCCTTTGGGAGGTGCATAATAGCATCCCCCATAGTTTCTTGCTCCTTTGGCTTGCTAGATGAAGCTTGATTATTGTTGTGTGTTATCTGTGGTTGTGTAAACGATAGTTTTTTGCTTTGAAGGGTTGTAACTATGACAAATGTGTAGGTGTATGTGAAAGATTAACATGTGTGGGTTGTGGACGCCATTTTTTTTTTTTCCATGAGTTGAAACACAATCTCTATGGGGCATTTCCTGGTTGGGCTCGAGGGCCAAGAAGAATATGGATTCTCCTTTTCATTGATGTCTTGGTTGGGTGGATATCATTTTCTTTCCCCTGTTCTGATGTGATCAAATTGGAGATGATGGAATTCATGTTGGGTTTTGGAGCTGAGGAAAAAGCTGAAGCTTTGATAGTCCTTGTTGAGACTAATTCTTATTGTAACCTTTTCCCACTTGAATTGATGTCCTTAGTCTATTATTTTGTGATGAATATTTTTGTATGGCTAGGCAAGTGTAATTGGAATTGTGAAGCGATTCCTCTATTTTTTCTTTTTGAATGAAAGAAATAAAAGTTTTAATATCCTTGTAAGTTGTATTTGATAAATGGAAAAGAAAGTTGGAAAAGAATCATCTAACCAATAGAATTTAAATTAGTTCTATTAGATGATATTTTCTTCTTTGGAAATATATTTTTACCAGTATATTGAAATCTATTTTTTGGAAACTTAAAAGGGAATACCCTGAAGAAATAGATTACTCTTTTCTTTGGAATTCATGATTTGGAAGGAACGGAATATTTCAGTGATTGGATAGAATGAATTCATATTTATGTTCGTAAATGGTCAATGGATCAAATCGAATTTGAAGTTTTAGAACTTTGTTAGAGAATTTTTTCAAA